>JBBBDQ010001578.1:1872500-1875000 GCA_037127315.1 Ascarosepion bandense
GGTTGAAATATATATATATATATATATATATATATACCATTTACAGAATATATATATATATGTATATCCGAATGAATAAGGAACGAAGAAAATATTTGAAACATTCAAAACATTCCTTTAAAACAGTGCCCAACATGAAAATGAATAATTATTATAAATGTACAAACTACAATCTACTACAAAACTATGCATTTTGTTTCGACATTGAGAGAACAAATTCCCATCAGGTTGCGTGAAGGTAGATGGAAAATTATTTTCCTTATATTGGTAAATTTTGTGTGAGAGGTAAGTGGGGTAAAGAAAATGAGAATCAGAATTGGAAGTTGTAAATTAGAATTTGAACAAAACGAAGAACGAGGAAGTGGAGACAGATGATTGATGGATATATTGAAAACTTTCGAGATAGGTCTAACCCTAGAAGAAAAGGTCTGGTCCTTTACAGCCTTTTATGACCAGGCCTTTGGGTTTAACAAAGAGAAAATAGTAGTAGTAAGAAGAAGAAAATGTATATTGGGTGGGAGGGAGTAGGAGAGGATGGGCTAAAAAGAGATAGGAATTTGTAGTGAATAAACATATCTGTTATAGTGAAGTATAACGCTCCAAATATTTTTGTATTTAAACTTAATTTTTATATTTAAGATTTTTTTATATTTAAACTTAATTTAAAATTTAAGAATTTTTTTTTATAAAACTTTAATTAGATCACAATTTGTAGCAAGAAATAAAGGTAAAATTAGAGGTAAATACATATATAAGGGAAGAGATCGTACAGTTAAAAATGAATATCGGGATACTAGGATTAATACTATAAAGGTTTCTCGTTTCTAGAGATCCAAACTTTAGATTTTTAATTTTAGCATGATTGTAAGGTTAGTTCTTTAATGTGTTTGCAATTTACTGTGGTTTCATGCCTTTTGTTTAGTAATATGTCTCTCCTCATGATTTCCATTTTTTTTGTTTGTTTGTTTGTTTGGAGACAAAGGAAACATGCTTCCTTTACCGATTTAGATGTTCTGTTGAGGATTTTTTCCATTTAACTGTATTATTTTCGATTTTTTATCAGTATATATATATATATATATATATATATATATATATATATATATATATATAAGTAAATTAACCTAGTGAGCCAACAAACCTACTAAGGCTTCACCTAAACGGATCATCAGGGAACCTTCCCTGATGATCTGCTTAGGTGAAACCTTGGTAGGTTTGTTGGCTCACTAGGTTAATTTACTTATTCTGCTCTGCTTACGTATTGAGCGCTTTTTTGTTATTGATTACTCGTCTCGGGTTTTTTCTTTGGGCTACGTACTGGCTGGATCCAAATCGCTTTCGCTGATGTTCATGTGCTTAGCTTTTTCTTTTTTTACAACCATTTTTTCCTTCCGCATATATAAGCGGAGTGTTTTTTTAAACGAGTATAGTGATAAGTTTGCATTTATCCTGCCGAATGACACACATTTTCGTAATAAACATTTATCGTAAATAGTCAGGCCGGTAGATATAAATATATAATACTGTTTAATTAAAAAACAAAATATCTACTTAAATACGAGTATCGATAAAAAAATTATGTTCAAGCAATTAATTTCAAATTGCCGGTTGTTTACAACTAATTTTCGTTAATCTTCGTTAATTTCCGTAACATGTTGACATTTGTTGACATTACGATACATTTCAGAACAGATAAGGTTGTTGCGATGAATCGAAAATTGTGTTATATAGGCTTGATTAAAACCTCGTTTAGACTGAAGGTCATTCGTGGTCGAGAGGTCTAAGACGTGCCAGATCATATGGTAGTTTCCCCTATGTGGATAGCTGTCGCATGTTCGAATCCTGCCGAATGACACACATTTTCGTAATAAAAATGTATCGTAAATAATCAAGCTGGTAGAAATAAATATATATACTGTTTGATTATAAACAGAATATCTACTTAAATACGAGTATTGATAAAAATAATTTCAAATTGTTGGTTGTTTATAACCAAGTTTCATTAATCTTCGTTAATTTCAGTAACATATATATATATACTTTTACCTATGGACTTAATATATTTAATTTTACGACTATCGAAAATAGCCTTATTGCCAGAGTTAAAAGATAATCTAAATTGGATAGATTTATGAATATTGTTTAATATTCTATGGTAGCGGTTAAAATCTTTGTGAGCGTATTTGTGCTTGTGAGAATCATGACCATATAATCTGTATATTCCAGTATTTAGATGGAAAGTTACGCCAGGAAAGCTGATCAGTTTAGCGTTACTGGTGATAATGCCTTTGAGCTCGTAAACTTTGAAAAACTTGATCAGGTCCATTTGTAGTCGGTCAGTTTGTTGTGGGCCTGTGTTTTTTTTTATAATCATATCGCCCCAAGCAAGGCATTTTACTGCCACTGTTGTGTAGGGGTTACATAGGAGGAAAGTTATGAGAAAGACTAACAGGTTATATAGGGCGATTCAAGAAGTGAGTAAGAGAAGGATGAATATATG
>JBBBDQ010001578.1:1880000-1920000 GCA_037127315.1 Ascarosepion bandense
TACGTTTTATTAGCCTACATTCTATTTTTTTCATTATTTATTTATTTGTTTTTTTTTTACATTTCTTTCTTTCTTATTTTTTTATCTACATTTTCTCTTTCTTCCTTTCTTTTCTCTTTTATTCTAATCAATTTTTTCTTTTTAATCTCATCGCTTCTTTCTTTCTTTTTTTATTAACAGGATTTCTGTCTCTTTTCTTTCTTGATCTCACCAAATTCTTTTTTTTTCTTTTACTCTACGTTCCATTTTTTTCTTTATTTTTATATTTCGCTTTATTTTTAATTTTTAATTTAAAAATTACAAATTCTTTCTTTTCTTTCTTAACCTAACGTCTTTCTTTCTTCCTTCCTTTCCTTTTTGATGTCTGCTTCTTTTCTTTTTTGATCTCACACTATTCTTTCTTTTTTAGTCTACATTTCACTTTCTTTCTTTCTTTCTTTCTTTCTTTCTTTCTTTCTTTCTTTCCTTTTTAATGTCTGTTTCTTTTCTTTCTTGATCTCACACTATTCCTTCTTTTTTAGTCTACATTTCATTTTTTTCTTTCTTTATTGACAATATTCTTGCATCTTTTATTTCTTAATTTCACCACATTCTTCCTGTTTGTCTTTCTTTCTTAACCGTGCCACTTCTTTCTTTCTTTCTTTTATCTTTCTTTTTTTCTTTCTTTCTTTTGTTTTCTTTTCTGATCTCACGGCACTTATTCCTTTTTTCTGTCTTAATAGATTATCCATTTTTCTTTCATTTTCTATCTTTCTTTTTCGTTCTTGATCTCAAAGAATTCTTTCATTCTTTTTTTGTTTTTTTGTCTTGATATAATAACTTCTTCCTTTCTTTCTTCTTTGATCTCACGGCATTATTTTCTTCTTTTTTCTCCCTTAATATAATAGATTCTTTCTTTTTCTTTCTTGATCTCACAGCAATATTTCCTTCTTTTTCTGTCTTGATAAAATAAACTTCTTTCTTTCTTTTTCTTTCTTGATTTCAAGGAATTCTTTCCTTCTTTTTTCTGTCTTAATCTTTTCACATCTTTCTTTCTCTTTCTTGATTCGCGGAATTCTTTTCTTCTTTTATCTGTTTTAATGCAATAACTTCTTTCTTTTTTTCTTCTTCCTTGATCTCACGTCATTCTTTCCGTCTTTTACTGTCTTGATAAAATAAACTATATATATATATATATATATATATATATATATATATATATATATATATATATATATATATATATATATAGTTTTTTTTTTTAATTTGTCCAGCGTCTGTAATATTTAAAAAAAATTTTTTGTTTAGTTTCTTTCTTTTTCCCTCCCTTCCTTCTTTTATCTCTCTTACCACCTTTTTTCCGTGTTGCTTAAACTTACGTCGATTTAACACGACTGTCTGTTAATTTTTAGTTACATTCTCCCTTTTTTTTGCGAACCCAGACGATGTCAATTTTTTTTTCTTTTCTTATTTATTTGATTTTATTCTATCTTTTTCTTTTTCTTTTTCGTTTTCTTTTTCTTTTTCTTTCCCTTTATTTTTATTTTATTTTATTTTATTTATTTTATTATTTATTTTTTAATTTCTTTGCAATCTATTTAAAAAGGAAAAGTAGACTAATTTTTCTCCAGTTTCTGAAAGGTTTTTTTCTGTTGCTGAGGTGATGTGTCGTCCCCCGTGGGCATCTTCATATCGAAATGGCCATTCAACATCTTTGAATTAATCCTTTTTTAATATATATATATATATATATATAGATAGATAGATAAAATAAACTATATATATATATATATATATATATATATATATATATATCATGAGTCGTTCTAAACATCGTATTTTGGTTTTAATTTCAGGTGAAAATAAGGTAAAAATTGTCCAACATTTGTATATTTTTTCTTATGCTGGTTTTAAGAGGCTCATCCCTTGTTTCCTGTTTAGGATGTGGATTCCGGTTTTCTCTTTTCCTATCTTGTCACTCCTCTTAGACTAAACTATCGCCCGGTTCACACTCTACCCATGTCTATTGAACAGGTGAAGAGGCTCATCCCTTGTTCCCTGTTTAGGATGTGGTTTCCGGTTTTCTCTTTTCCAATCTTTTCAATATTACGTAGCCCCCTGCACATCAGTGGCGTTACCGCCTTGCTCGGGGTGATACGATTGAAATATATATATATATATATATATATATATATATATATATAAGTTTGACGGTACAAACACCTGTAAATTGCTTTAAAAATCACAAACGGAAATATCTCTCACGGGGTCCATTTCGCCAACAACACATCACGAGAGAACCGTTGGTAGTGATCAAAGAATGAAAAGATATTCACGTGAGCAAAAAAAGTGGGGGAACAGAGGCGTGTAAACAATTAGCGAGGGGGATAAAATTGAGGGGAAATGGTTAACTATATATTGAGGGGAACTGATTAAATATATGCAATTAAATAAAATATGTACAAAAATATGTACAAAAATAAATAGGTGAAAGAGGGGGGATTAGTGTTAAAAAAAAATGTCCCCGAACAAGTCCAACGACTTAACGAACTCTTTCTGTCGACAGAGAGAGAGAGAGAGAGTTTACGCCAAAGAATTGAGACCGACTCCAGAATCCTTAAATGGTTAATGGGGTCGTCCTTGTGTAGCACCCTGAACCAATCACCTTTATAGGTCTTGGCACAAGCTGGATTATCCAAAATGTTCTGGCCGATGGCCGATTCCACGGAAGGGGAGCGAAGGCGACTTATTCTACCCAGTCTAATCTGTGAAGGGGTGTGTTGGTTGATACGGGTCTGCAAATGTAAGATGGTTCGCCCCACATAGTAGGCAGCGCACTGGCAGTTAAATTCATAAACTATATCATTCAATCTGATGCAGGGCAAACTATCCTTCAAGTTAGAGGGAAATGCAGACCTAACGTAAAACATCAAACACAACACAACAGACGGACAACAATTAGACACCGACCTAGTAATTCGTCTACCCAACCTCTGATTGACCTCTCTGATTCAAGGGATTTTTAAATAGACCGGACACTTAGAAGGACCAAAAGTGGTAGGTGAATTAAATTTTTCCACTTTCTTGTAAATGATATAATTAACCAAGTTCTCCGAGTACCCGTTGTGAACAAATATCTCCTTGATATTGTTCAGCTTATGTTCAAGTCTACCCCGGGTAACAAAGCCAACTGAATTTTTTTTTTAATTGCATCACCCCGAGCAAGGCGGTAACACCACTGATGTGCAGGGGGCTATGTAATAGTGAAAAGATTGGAAAAGAGAAAGCCGGAAACCACATCCTAAACATGGAACAAGGGATGAGCCTCTTAACCTGTTCAGTAGACGTGGGTGGAGTGTGAACCGGGCGATAGATGGATCTATCTACTCCAATTGAAAAAAAAAAAACAAAGTGAGAAGATTGGAAAAGAGAAAGCCGGAAACCACATCCTAAAGAGGGAACAAGGGCTGAGCCTCTTAACCTGTTCAATAGACGTGGGTGGAGTGTGAACCGGGCGATAGATAGATATATCTACTCTAATTGAAAAAAATAAAGTGAGAAGATTGGTAAAGAGAAAGCCGGAAACCACATCCTAAACAGGGAACAAGGGATGAGCCTCTTAACCTGTTCAATTGTTGGACGAAAAAGGTTCATTTAAATCAGTTTCCTAACGTAGGCGCTGGAAGTTTTATTTTATTTGGGGCGTGGTGAACATACTCAGGGATCGTGAGAATTCATCCATTTTATTTTAAATGTTCAAAAATGATTCAATATTAGCTACAAAAGGACAATTCTGAAATTTCTCTAAAGCCGTGAGAAGTTATCCTACTTTTCTTTCTTGTTTTATCAACTTCCAATATGTCTGAATGTGGTTTCAACGCAACTACACAACCTGTTACTAAACAAAGAAACCACCTAAAAATTACAATACGACTACTTCTGTGCATTATAGAACCTAGAGTAAATGCCTTAGCCAGTAAGTGTCTTAGCCAGTAAGCACCAAAGTTAACAATCACATTGAAAAGATTGAGAAATGGTATCAAATGAATCTAGAGTGTATTATCCAGTAAGTACCAAAGTTAGCCATCGCATAGAAAACATTTTGATAAGCTATCAAATGAACTAAGAATAAATGTCTTAACCAGTAAGCACCAAAGTCAACTATCGCATTGAAAAGATGAGAAAAGCTATCAAATGAACCTAAGGTGCATTAGCCAGTAAGTATCAAAGTCAACCATTTTACTGAAAACGTTGAGATGACCTATCAAACTTTGTTAGCATTTTAATCCTTGGCATTCATAAGAAAAATGAAAACAATATTAAAATTATTTTTGCATTAACACCTAAATGTTATCTTATTATGAAAGATGAATTCAGTATAAAATTCGAAATTTAAATTGACATCGGTGACGTTGGTAAAAATATTTGTACCAAAAGAGAGCGCTGCTTTAAATGAATGCGTTCCGCCATTTTCAAAGCCATATTTAAAATTCTGTGATACAAATCTTTTTAAAATATTTCATATATTTCATGTATATATCTAATGATTATATATGACCTTACAACTACTACTACTACTACTACTACTACTACTATCATAACTTTATTACCATCATCATCATCACTATCATCATCATCATCATCATCATCAATTATATGAACAAATATAATAATAATTTATTAGAGTGTAAAAAAAATAATTTCGCTTTTATAGATATTAACTCGCAAGATATTTTGGGTACTTTACGTTCAGTATTTGAGATGACTTGGGTAGAAAAGCAGGTATGGGTGTGTAGGGACACACCGACTGGGGTAGTGTGTGGGTATCTTAGTGCAAGGGTGAGTTAGGACAAACCTTGTGTCGTGATTGTTCTTGACGGGAAACAAGAAAAGGGCGTTAGATTGAGAGAGGAAGTGAAAGAGAGAGAGAGAGAGAGAGAGAGAGGTAAAATAAAAAGGGTGAGATAGGGTGAAATACATAAAAGATACAGTTGGGTGGCGGGGTGGGGGGGGGGGGTAAATAGAGAGAGATAGTTTTCAGATTGAAGTAAAAAAATGCAGACGACTACAGTGAAGAAAAGAAAGGTAGATGAAAGATGGGTGATTGAAAGAAAGAAAAAGTGAGTGTGTATAAGTGTGTCTGTGTGCGTGGGTGTGCGTACGTGTATATGTGTAACTGCGGGGGAGTGTATAAGTGGGTGTGTCAAAAACGAATAAATAAATAAAAAGTCTGCATTTTTTTTTTTTTTTTTTTTTGCCTACTCACAATGGCTAAGTTTAAGGCAGGATACCACACACGCGTACGTGAGCAGAAATTACTCAGCTTCTAATAACTTTTTATAGCCTGGGAAGTTTCTGATTGAGAAGAGAGATTGCCGGCAGAATATCTCTATTATGGGTGTAGGGGGGACACTTTCTGGCTATAAAGAACCAGAAACAAGCAAAGTTGGACGAAAACACAGACGAAAATGAGAAAGAAAGAAAGAAAGAAGAAAAATAAGCCAAAATGAAGAAAAGAGTGAAAAAAGAAGGGAAAAAAGAATGAAAAAAGGAAAAAAGAAGGAAAAAAGAAAGAAGAAAGAAAAATAGAGGAAAAAAGAAAATGAAAAAAAGAAAACATAACAGAAAAAGGAAAAGAATGAAAGAAGCAAGAAAAAAGGAAGAAGGAGCAAAAGAAAGAACAAGAAAATGAATGAAAGAGTCAAAAAGAAAGGAGAAAAGAAGAAATAAATAAAAAGAAAGAAAGAAAAATAAGACAAAAAGGAAATTATGATAAAGTATAGATAATGAGAATTATTAAAGAAAACAAAAGCAAAGAGAAAATGATAAATAGAAAAACATAAAAAGAAAGAAAAAAAAAACAGAAAGAAAGAAAGTTTGTTTGTTTCGAGGTTTAACGACCTATCAATCCTTATGGGATCATTTAAGGTCATAACCAATGATTTTTGGTTATGGTTATTTTATTTTTACAACGTTTTTATTTTCGAGTATCAAGATTCATTGGGATTTGTTTTTAAGGGCAGGGTCCCCAAGTCCTACCCTTGTTATTTAACCCATAACTGGAGGGAAGGGACGGATTATTACCTTTCCCAAGGGTACCGGTGCTTAAGTGAATGCAGGGTATTCAACTGGAATTCGAACTCGGCTCACCGATTTCTCTTTCCGAGCCGATATCCACTGCACCCGTCACTATACGCTTACAGCACCTGGTATTCCCAAGCGGTCACCCATCTATGTACTGACCAGGCTCAACGTTGTCTTAACTTCGGTGATCGAGCGAGAACCGGTGTATTCAACGTGATAGGCCGTAAGCCTGAAAGAAAGAAAGAAAGAAAGAAAGAAAGAAAGAAAGAAAGAAAGAGCGACAGAAAGAAAGAAAGAAAGAAAGAAAGAAATAAAGAAAGAGAGAGATTAATAGAGAAAAGGATAAAGAAGCAGAGATAGGGTGCTTCACATTGTCAGAAGGAACAAGAGTCGCATCATGAAGGCTTGAAACATGAACAGGGAATGAAAACTTGTTAATGAGGGATGGGGGTGGGGGTAGATGATGTTTAAAAAGAGTGGGAGAGATGCATCGGAAATAGCCAGAGAATTAATGACACAGTAAGTAAAGACATTAACAAAAGAGTAATTGTGAGTGCCATATTGTGTCAGTGGTAAGGGTGGGGAAATCGAATGACAGGTATGAAGATATTCAGTTGAAATATCACCCACGAAGAGAAGAAGAAGAAGAAGAAGAAGAATTAAAAGAGGAAGAAGAAGGAGGAGGAGGAGGAGAAGAAGAAGAGGAAGAAGAAGAAGAAAAAGGAGAAGAAGAATTAAAATTAAAAGAGGAAGAAAAAGAATTAAAAAAGAAGAATGAAAAGAAGAAAGAGAAGGAGAAGAAAAAGAAGAAGAATTAAAATTAAAAGAAGAAGAAAAAGAATTAAAAAAGAAGAATGAAAAGAAGAAGAAGAAAAACAAGAAGCAAATAGAACAAAAAACAGAAGAAAAAAATCTATAAAAAAAACGCCTGTTTGACGAGTGACTGGCTGAGTTTGAAGAAGAAAAAAGGTAAAGAAAAAGAGAAGTGCGTTTTCAGACCGTGCAATGAAAAGATGAATAGAAAAATGATGAAATAGAGTCTAAAAGAGAATGCACTTGAAGTTGGAAGTTGGGTTGTAGAAAAAGGGATAGCAGGGTCGGGTCAGACAGCATCTTGTAGGTTAAAGTGGGGGGGGGGAGGCATTGCTGATAAAGGACAAAGTGAAAAGAGGATGTGAACGAAACGAAAGCAATCCCTGACTGGATGGTGGTGTGAAGTGAAAAGCGTATTCATTCCAACCCCGTCAATAAACTTCAGTATAAACATGATAGAAAGACAGAGGCAGAACGGACAAACTGGTTTGTTCATACGAATCAGTGTGTCTGTTGGTGTGTCTATCTCTTCCTCTTTTTCTCTTTATATACACTACCGGCCATAATTATTAGGCCACCCAGTTTTTTCCTTTTTTTTTTTTTTGAGACATGATCACCCAAAGCGTGTATCACGTATGATTGTTTACAATAGCTTTAACACACAATTTATTGTAGTAGAGAAATTTTAAAGAAAATGAAAGCAAAAAGGAAATCTACACTATCGGATATAATTAATAGGCCACCCCAGTTTTTTAATAGAAATGATCTGATTGCAGACACGGAAAGGAAACTACAAGACCTCCTACAGAAGGTAGCGGTGGAGAGTGACAAAAAGGACTACAAATACACTGCAAGAAAACTGAATGCATGGTCATCAGCAAAAAGTGCAACCCAAAATGCCAAATATAGGTGGGGGATACCAGAATAAAGCAAGTACAAAATTTAAATACCTAGGAAGTGTTCTAACAGGAGATGGAAAGTGCGATACAGAGATCCGAAGGCGAATTGGCATGGCGAAGGAGGCGTTTCCAGAAGTTGAGTAAAGTACTAACACACAGGAAAATTTCACTAGAAACAAAGAAAAGAGTGCTGGATTGCTATGTGGTGTCAGTTCTTCAATACGGCAGTGAATGCTGGACAATATCATCGAAAATTAGGACAAAACTGGAAGTAGCGGAAATGTGGTTCTACAGAAGGATGTTGCGAATATCATGGTCAAGCATGTAAGCAATGATGAAATCTTAGGAATGATGGAAATGAAAAAGAAATTAATATTGAGCATCAGGAAGAGACAGCAGAAGTTCCTGGGACATGCAATGAGGAAGCAGGGCTTGGAGAACCTGATACTGACTGGCCAGATAGAAGGAAAGAGAGACAGAGGAAGGCGGCTGATAACATATTTGCAGGGCTTGATCAGGTGGATGACTGAACGAGGGTTGCCAGGAGTAACAGGAGCAAACATACTAAGAGCCACAAGGGATAGGGAGAAGTGGAGAACCATGATCGCCTACGTCCTGAAGGGACAGGGCACATAGAAGAAGAAGAAGTATTTCGTAGTATTTTTAGTATTTATTGCCAAATGAAAATAGGATAGTTCTTTTGTTATTATTACTTTGCAAAATTTTACAAGGCAGCCAGGAAGACTTTGCTTTGGCCAGCCAATAAGAAGAAGAGACTAGCATGGGGAAGAGAGCACAAAAGCAGGACACCAGAACAGTTCATTTAAGGCACATGTTATTGTGCAGTATTAACAAAGAACAATTCTATTTTCAGTTGTAATTATACACTTGGCAATAAATACTAAAAATAGTGTGAAATATATCATTTGTTTTAAAAAACTGGGGTGGCCTAATAATTATGGCCGGTAGTGTATATATATATATATATATATATATATATATATATATATATATATATATATATATACTACCGGCCATAATTATTAGGCAACTCAAACTTTTAAAACAATGATGTATTTCATACTAATTTTTAGTGGATAATTCTAAATGAAAATAGAATAGTTCTTTTGTTATTACTACTTTGCAAACATTTACAAGGCAAGGAAGCAAAGATGAACTTGTCCAAATCACCCTAAATGTTGTTTATTCTTTCATTGATGAAACTGCAATATAGGTAATTGTTAAGTATTTACAAATTCATTTTATGCACATGTTATTGTGCAGTATTAACAAAAGAACCATTCTATTTTCATTTACAATTATTAACTTGGCAATAAATACTAAAATTAGAAAGAAATACATGCTTTTTCTTTAAACACTGAGGTGGCCTAATAATTATGGCTGGTAGTGTATATATATATATATATATATATACACTACCAGCCATAATAATTAGGCCACTCCAGTTTTTTTAAAAAAAATGATGTATTTCATACTATTTTTAGTATTTATTGCCAAGTGTATAATTCTAAATGAAAATAGAATGGTTCTTTTGTTATTGTTATTTTGCAAACTTTTACAAGGCAAGGAAGCAAAGATGAACTCGTCCGAATCACCCTAAATTTTCTTCATTCTTTCACTGATGAAACTGCAATATAGGTAATTATTAAATATTTATATATTCATTTGAAGCACATGTTATTGCGCAGTATTAACAAAAGAACCATTCTATTTTTATTTACAATTATTCACTTGGCAATAAATACTAAAAAATAGTATGGAATACATCATTTTTTTTTTAACACTAGGGTTGCCTAATAATTATGGCCGGTAGTGTAAGACACATCCTAGTAGACAAAAAGTTGGGAAAAATATACAACACATGCTGATATATATAACATTATTACTTTGCTATATATACTTTATTACTTTACCCATCGCACCCTGTAGATTTGCTATATATATATATATATATATATATATATATATATATACACACACACACACTACCGGCCATAATTATCAGGCTACCCCAGCATTTTTTTATAAAATGATGTATTTCATACTATTTTTAGTATTTATTGTTAAGTTGATAATTGTAAATGGGAATAAAATGGTTCTTTTGTTATTATTACTTTGCAAAATTTTACAAGCAAGGAAGCAAAGATAAACTCGTCTGAATCAACCTAAATTTTCTTCATTCTTTCATTGATGAAACTGCAATATAGGTAATTATTAAATATTTATAAATTCATTTGATGCACACGTTATTGTGCAATATTAAAAAAAAGAACCATTCTATTTTTATTTACAATTATTCACTTGGCAATGCTAACAAAATAGGATGAAATGCATCATTTTTTTTAAACACTGGGGTAGCCTAATAATTATGGCCGGTAGTGTATATCGGAAGATAAAACGAAAAACCACTGAAACTATGAATACAGATTTAAATAAGATAAGTGAATTATTGAAGTATTATTATAATTTACTTGGGTTTCTGTTGTATACATATTTCCTTCCGGGTCCCAACTAGAGAACTAACGTCAGAAATGATTTCGTGATATTTTTCATGGATCACTTTCTGTTAAGAAAAAAAAAAGCCTAAGATCGTACACGCATTTTACATACATAAAACTCTTCGTAATGTGTGAACTATGCTTGTGGATGTGCGTTGTTGTGCAGTAGATATCGGCTCGGAACGAGAAATCGGAGAGAAGAGTTCGAATTTCAGTTGAATTCGTTGCCTTCACTTACGCGCAAATACCATGGGAAAGATATTAATTCGTCTCTTCTCCCTCCAGCAATGGAGTAAATAGCAAAATTTGCAGATAAACACAAGACCTATCAATAGATGAAAAGCAAAGGGTTAAAAGTATATAGGGAGGTATTTATAATGGCTTCACAGGAACAAAACAAATTCACTAGGGATTACCAGGCAATCATGTTAAAATTCACTAGGGATTACCAGGCAATCATGTTAAAATTCACTAGGGATTACCAGGCAATCATGTTAAAATTCACTAGGGATTACCAGGCAATCATGTTAAAATTCACTAGGGATTACCAGGCAATCATGTTAAAATTCACTAGGGATTACCAGGCAATCATGTTAAAATTCACTAGGGATTACCAGGCAATCATGTTAAAATTCACTAGGGATTACCAGGCAATCATGTTAAAATTCACTAGGGATTACCAGGCAATCATGTTAAAATAAAAATGGTGCTAATCCAAAATGTAAATGACCGGCTTGGAGTTTTCTTAGGTGTTTATGGTTGTCCAGTATGGACATTGAAGGAATAGGAAGATTTAAATAACCTGATTGGGCAAAATGATGAGTGGAAAATATGTCAGAACTAGCAGTATAGCCCGGCGTTGCTCGGGTATAATGAAAGCTTTAAAACTAATCCATGGTCCTGGAGCTCAGACTCAGCCTAAAGAATATTTGAAATAATAAAATAACTGCGACAATTTACCAATCGCACCTAATATATATATACTAGCAGTATAGCCCGGCGTTGCTCGGGTGTAATGAAAGCTTTAAAACTGATCCATGGTTCTTGAGCTCAGACACTTTGGACGTTGGCACGAAAGACTAAAAAGCAATAGTTGCTTCCAGTTAAAGCGAAACCGTACATTGAAAGAAACTGAATGGATGTAATTCAAATTTTGATTTCCTGGTATCGATATCAAATAAGTTTTTTTTGAAGGCTAAATAAGTCCTCTGAGTAAATGGTATCATGGCTGAGACTAAGAACTACGATTATACCTACTTAGAGCCAAACTTGAAGCAAAAACTAAAATAAAAGGGCTGAAAAAAATACATACAGGCAGATAAACAGACACACAAACAAACATCTTGCCTTTTATATATATATATATATATATATATATATATATATATATATATATATATGAATTTTCTGTATTATTGTAAGAACTGCAACCTTGAAACTTCTGAATATCGTTTCTTATGTCTTTGTCTACGAGTGTATCAAATTTGATTAAGCTCGAACCACTCCTTCTTTAACAAGATTTTTTTCGATTATCGATTTTCGATATTTATCGGGGGTACCTCGACACAAAACCTAGCTAAGAACACTCGTAGACGCTTATAGTACAAGTGTGTAAATTTTCAAGAAAATCGATTTAGCCATTTCGGAGTCTATAGGTAACGGACACACACACACACACACACACACACAGACAAAGTTACATTTATAAATAAGTTTAGCTTAGATTAGATTACAGTGCACCACATGCTGAGAAATGGATGGGAATCACCCTGAACGAGTTACAGAATTCCATGAAGTCACTATTCCTTGAGAATTACTTTTTATACTGGTAATCCAATGTCAAAGTTCACAGATCAGACACTGGACAAGTCAGCTGCATTCACTTTTACACTGTTGCTGTTGAAGTAGGCATGAATCCATTGAGCCCCCCCCCCCCAAAAAAAAAACTCAAAAAAAAAGTTGTCGGTTTCCGCACACAAAACAACAGCTCATTCAGATAAATTGTAAAATGTCACAGATCCATTCTACAATTGATCGATGTTTTCAAAGGAACCTTTCTTTTAAAATGATAAAAAAAATTTAAAGTCTGACAAACAAAAGTGTTGTGGGATCTCCCCTTTGTATATGCTAATCGACTCGACTGAGTATATATATACTCCTGCTATAGAGAGAACAGCAGTTGCTGACATAGAGTAGAGAGTAATCGTAGAGATCCGTGCAAGTTATCGGAGAGTACCGGAACTGATATGTAAGTTACCGAACTTACCCAGAGACTACCGCATCAGAAATCTGACTAACTCTGAGCTTCACTCAGCTAGAATAATATACACGGACATACTATCTCTTAGGACTTCACTTCAAGACTTGTATATATTTATTTCTTACTAATAGTATTCCTAGATTTACTAACCTGCGTTCAGGTTTGTATATTATGTTCACTATAACCTATTTTTCTATCTCCATGTCTGTTTTGCTGTTCATTATTGTGTGCGGTTCCTCACCAAGAATCCACAAAAAAGGGATATATTTTGTATTAATTTATGTAAATGTTTCTCTATCCATATTTCCGAGCTGAGGTATTGTAGCTATTTGCAAAATTTGCATTGTTCGGACATTGGACTTCATATTTATTGCCAAATTCACGACATTTCGCTCGTTGTAAACTCCGACCTTTTTCGGCTGATGAGAATTTTGGACAAAACCTTTTATTTCGTTCACTGGGGTAGATTGTTCTAGTTCCACGAGGCATGCAGCTTCCAGAGATCTAAGTTTTAGTTTCAGTTGCTCAGATCTCCAAGTTTTTGTTCACCTCTGCTGTGGTTGGAAATTGAACTCACAACTCTTTGGGTCAAGTCACTGGATTACTTCTACTAACGCTTTTAACGACTTTAACGTGTGTCGTGAATATGGCAACAAAAATGAGGACAGCAGACCGAAATATGGACAGATATTGAAGGTGAATATGGCAACAAAGATGAGGAAAATAGTTCGAACAATGTAAATAGTGTAAAATTAATTGGAGTAGATAGACTAAACTATCGCCCGGTTCAAACTCCACCCACGTCTATTGAACAGGTGAAGAGGCTCATCCCTTATTCGCTGTTTAGGATGTGGTTTCCGGCTTTCTCTTTTCCAATCTTTCACTCTTATGTAGCCACCTGCACATCAGTGGCGTTTCAGTCTTGCTCGGGGTGATATGATTAAAAAAATAATAATAATTAAAATACCTCATTTCAGAAATATAAACAATTATTGAAGGTGAATATGGCAACAAAGATGAGGACAACAGTCCGAACACTGTAAATAGTGTAAATAATTAAAATACCTCAATTCAGAGATATAGAGAGATATTGATGGTGAATATGGCAACAAAGATGACGACAACAGTCTGAACTATGTAAATAGTGTAAATAGTTACAATACCTCATCTCAGAAATATAGACAGATATTGAAGGTGAATATGGCAACAAAGATGAGGAAAGCAGTCCGAACAATGTAAATAGTGTAAATAATTACAATACCTCATCTCAGAAATATAAACAAATATTGAAGGTGAATATGGCAAAAAAGATGAGGACAACAGTCCGAACAACGTAAATATTGTAAATAATTACAATACCTCATCTCAGAAATATAGACAGATATTGAAGGTGAATATGGCAACAAAAATGAGGACAACAGTCCGAACAATGTAAATAGTGTAAATAATTACAATATCACATCTCATAAATATAGACAGATATTGAAGGTGAATATGGCAACAAAAATGAGGACAACAGTCCGAACAATGTAAATAGTGTAAATAATTACAATATCACATCTCAGAAATATAAACAAATATTGAAGGTGAATATGGTAACAAAGATGAGGACAACAGTCCGAACGATGTAAATAGTGTAAATAATTACAATACCTCATCTCAGAAATATAGACAGATATTGAAGGTGAATATGGTAACAAAGATGAGGACAACAGTTCGAACAATGAAGTAAAATTGTAAATCTTTGTTCTTTAATTAAAAAGTTGTGTATTCTTGTGTTCTTTATTTCAAAGCAAACTTGTCGAGTATAAAATATGTTTTCTTACGCATAACTTAATCCATATAATTCTCTTGCGCAAGGTTTTAAATACACAAAGCCCAAGGTGTCCCTCATGACAGCCAGTCTGACAAAGGCGTGATACTCACATGCGTCACTGCCAAATGTCCACAATATGGTAGCATGTTTTGATAACCAGGTGGGGCCCTGTTGGAAATTGATCCAGGTCGGGCAAGTCTACCTGCTCAGTCTCCGATTTGCTACACACGACCCTTAATAACAATAATAATAATAACAACAACAACAATCGTAGCAATAATAATAAGAATGATAAAATGATAATATAATGTTATTACATCAAATTTGAATAATATTAAACAAAAAATAAATAAATAATAAAACACTTATAAATAAATAAAGAAAATTGAAGAAAAAATAAAGAAAAAAGAAAACGAATAACAATAGCAAAACTAAAAAAGTTTCACTAAATTCACCAAATATGAATAACTAGCAGTATAGCCCGGCGTTGCTCGAGTGTAATGAAAGCTTGAAAATTAATCCATGGTCCTGGAGTTCGGACTCTTTGGATGTTGGCATGAAATACTAAAAAGCAATAGTTGTTTCCAGTTAAAGCGAAACCGTAGACTGAAAGAAAAATGAATGGATGTAAGTCAAATTTTCATTTCCTTGTATCGATATCAAATAAGTTTTTTCGTCGTAAACTGAATTTTGAAGGCTAAATAAGTCCACTGAGTAAATGGTATCATGGCTGAGACTAAAAAATACAATTATACCTAGTTAGAGCCAAACCCGAAGCAAAAATTAAATGAAAGGGCTGAAAAAATACAGACATACAGGCAGATAAACAGACACACACACAAACATCTTGCCTTTATATATATATATATATATATATATATATATATATATATATATATATATTATCGATTTTCTGCACTATTGTAAGAACTGCAACCTTGAAATTTCTGAATATTGTTTCTTATGTCTTTGTCTACGAGTGTATAAAATTTGATTAAAATCGGACCACTCCTTCTATAACCTGATTTTTTTCGATTATCGATTTTCGATATTTATCGAGGGGACCTCGACACAAATCCTAGCTAAAAACACTCGCAGACGCTTATAGTACAACTGTGTAAATTTTCAAGAAAATCGGTTCAGCCGTTTCGGAGTCTATAGGTAACGGATACACACACACACACACACACACACACACACACACACACACACACACAAAGTTCCATTTACAAATAAGATTAGATATTAGACTAAAAAAAAAGGAAAAAAAAATATACTGAAGAAAAAGTAAGAAAAAAAGAAAACGAATAACAATAACAATAGACAGACAAGGTCATCATGGACAATTTTGTGTGCTGTCCCAAAAGATCGGCTCAAAGTTCTTGCAGTGTCATCCACTGTCACCCTTCTGTCAGACTGAATGAGGTCATTGACTGATTCGATCATCTCATGGGACCTCACTTTTATTAGCCTCCAATGCCTGTCATCATCCTCAACACTGCTCCGTCCTTCTTTAAACAATTTAACCCACTTGCAGACATTTTTTGGCTGAAACATGTGGAACCATACATAGTTGACATTCTCCTATGAATTTCAACTGGTTTGCACCCTTGAGCAACCAAAAACTTGATAACTGTCCTCTGTTCAATCCTGGAGCATGCTTCTTGGTCGGCCATCTTTGTTAATCTCCAAAACTCTGAAAGTTTTTTTTTCAATCTGCAAAAAAAATTAAATCACTTTGAAAAAGAAGTAAAAGAAAAAAAAGTAAGCTTCTATCTGTATTAGAAGTCCTTATATTGAAAATTTCACCTTATTTATTGAATGACCAACGTAAATAAAACCTTGTTATGGTTTATAAAATGGCGAGTGTTCTAAAAATAGAAAAAAGATAGACACACTGACGCCAAGAATTCAAAGTTAGGCGGCAAAATAAGGAACCGTTTCTTTTGGTAGGAGTAGAAGTAAGAGTGGGAGTAAGAAGTAGGAGTTAAGGACAGTAGCTTTGTGTAGGAGTTTTGAAAAGGAGAAGACGCTAGTCAGTTGACCACTAGAGTCCAGAAGGGATAGGCTCGTTTACTACTAGCATCCCACAGTGAAGAGTATTTAGCTAGTTTGCTCCTGTATCCACACAAAATTTAAAGGTTGTAACTTGATGTAAAAATCTAAAGTTTTATACCAAAATAAACATCATTAATTCAAGCTTGTGTTATCTTCTAATTATACCAAAACGAAGCAACACAACAGTGGTGACCCCGACATACGAACAGAAAGCAACCTCATATACAAAATATATATATATATATATATATATAAGGATAAATGGAGCAGACAGGAGAGGAGACGACTCATCAAGTCAATATCAAGGCACCGGAATTCATGGAAACTGCTGTAAATGGATGGTTTACGATATTAGAAGCCCAGTTTCACTTGCGAAATGTGACAGCGTCGAAAACAAAGTTTTATACAGTAATATCGTCGTTACCATCCGAAGAAATGGGTAAACTACCAAATGCTACCCTCGCATCACAAAACTACGAGGAATTAAAACGGACTCTGATAGAAGCTCACGAACAAACAGAACCGGAGCTTCTAGAAAAATTAATGTCGGCTACGACCATTTCAGGACGACCGTCGACATATTTGCACGAAATGCTATCCGTAGCTAAACGGATAGGTATTAGCGACGACATTGTGAGACACAAATTCCTGCAGGCATTACCGTCAACAATAGCTGCAGTAATAGCCTCGCAAAAAGATTTCAACCATACCCAACTTGGCAGGTTAGCAGAGGAACTGATGCCATTATTGAATAACGATAAGACATTTGTTGTTCAGCGACCCTTATCTCCTAAGAATAACTCACAAACAAATTGTAAAGGAAAATACAGCCAAGACACTTCAGTGCCACTAAATGTCAGGCCGTATCGGAATAACCAACGGACAAAAATTTCCAGAGCACATATTTATTTCAACATGTAAACCTTGGTATAAATGGCCCAAAATGAACAATCTACAAATGTTGCCTAGTTCCCGACCAGCAACACCTACGGGAAGTGATTCGGAAAACTAATAAGGCGGACAAGTTCAGTCCCACGAGGTTCACCGCTGTTAGAAATTACTGCAAAATTAGGGGCTACCAAATTGAAATTTATTGTAGATACTGGCGCAAGTATCTCAATATTACCAACTTCTGCAGTAAATGTTATCTTCTAATTATACCAAAACGAAGCAACACAACAAGCTAATAGACCAAAGAAAAGGATACCAGACTGCAAAAACAAATAAAGTAACAAATTTTTTTTCCATAGATGCAGCTAATTAAAAATTACCTGTTAAAGAGTATCTAAACTTATTTATAAATAAAACTTTGTCTGTGTGTGTGTGTGTGTGTGTGTGTCCGTTACCTATAGATTCCGAAACGGCTGAACTGATTTTCTTGAAAATTTACACAGCTGTACTATAAGCGTCTGCGAGTGTTCATAGCTAGGTTTTGAGTCGAGGTACCCCAGATAAATATCGAAAATCGATAATCGAAAAAATCGGGTTATAAAAGGAGTGGTCCGATTTTAATCAAATTTTATACTCATAGACAAAGACATAAGAAACGATATTCAGAAGATTCAAGGTTGCAATTCTTACAATAGTGCAGAAAATCGATAATATATATATAAAGGACAAGATGTTTGTGTGTGTGTCTGTTTATCTGCTTGTATGTCTGGGGGTTTTTTTCAGCCCTTTTTTATTTATTATTGGTAATACCTTTTATTCTTTCAACAATTTATTGTTTTTATATAAGTTTTGTGTCTAGTAATACTTTTTTTCTTTTCGAGTATCAAGATTCATTGGGATTTTGTTTTTAAAGGCAGAGTCCCCAAGCCCAACCCTGTTATTTAACCTATAACTAGAGGGAAGGGACGGATTAATACCTTTCCCAAGGGTACCAGTGCTTAAGTGAATGCGGGGTATTCAACTGGAATTAGAACTCGGCTCACCGATTTCTCTTTCCGAGCCGATATCCCCTGCACCACAACGCACATCCGTCATTATACGCTTACAGCACCCAGAAACGATGAAAATATAATTTTGTTCATGGTCGTATACTCTGCTCGTACCAAACAAGCTAATTTAGACAAACCCATTATCTATCAGTGGCGATGTAGTACAGGGTTAAAGCTGAAACTGAAGCTTTTATTCTTACCCCACTCTTATTTGCTAACTATTTGCTAACTATTCTTATTTGCTAACTAGAAATTACCAATGATACTTACAGAAAGATTGTGTTAACCCGAAATGCAGATAGTGTGATAAATATCCAGAAACTATTGACCATCTTGCTTCAAGTTGCACGGTATTGACGTATTGACACCAACTGAATATAAAACCCATCATGATAGAATGGGCCAATATCTGCATTGAAAAATCTGAAACATTTACGTAAAGAAAACTAAGAAACTTTATTCAGTTATAAAGGAAGCCAATTAATTCAAAAGGGAATTTCAAGTGGGTGAAAAAGTGCAAAGAAACCATATTACACCTACTACAGCGGCAAAGAACTTAAAATTAAAGCAAAGGCAAATGCAATTGACAAGATATAGAAACGACGGCAAGATAAACCTCTTCATGATCAATACTTTGTCCGTACCAAAGAAGCTGATTTATACAAACCCCGTACCCATTAGTGGTTACGTAGTGTAGGGTTAAAAGTTAAAACCAAAGGTTTTATTCTTGCTGTACAGGCTTAATGCTTGCTAACTAGAAATTACCAAAAACCACGCTGAAAAATTGTGTTAGCATGAAATACAGATTCTGTGATAGACATCAGGAAACAATAAACCATCTTGTATCAGAAGGCATCGTGTTAGCATCCACTGACTATAAAATTAGGCGTCCGTGCATAGAATACTGTTGTCATATATTGTCAGGCGCCCCTGCTGTTCATCTCAATGTTCTCGACAGGCTCCAAAGGAGAATCTGTAATGGTTGGAGTTGACCTGGCAGCTCGACTCCAGCCACTTTCTCACTGGCGAGATGTGGGTTCCCTATGTCTATTCTACAAATATTTTCATGGCTTCTGCTCCGATGAACTTAAGTCACTGGTGCCCCCTCCACAAGAATTTACCAGTCTGGCAACAAGGTCTCACTCATTTACAGTTAGATCAACCAAATGCAGCCGACAATTCTACTCCATCAGCTTTTCTCGCACTTCCCGCTTGTGGAACTCCCTTCCGTATACTTGCTTTCCTCACAGCTACACCCTCTAAGAATTTAAATGCAATGTCAATTCCCATCTCTTATCCACTTGACTTCCCTCGTCCTTTCTACTTCATTCCGTGTATCTTGTTTTTTTTCTTTTCTCACTCTAACTTCGCAACTGTCATCACACCTGTATTCCCATCCTTCTCTTGCCCTTTCTCTGGAACTGGCTGATCTTTCTGTTCGCTCTCCTCCTGCTGAAAATTTTACTCTCTTATGTAGCCCCTTGCATCTTGCTTGGGGTGAAACGGTTAAAAAATATCTAAGTTGTAATTTTCGTAGAAAAACACAATAGTTTAGAACATGAAAATTGGAATTTTTATAGATTTTAAAAGTTATCTTCCTTGCACCATATATGAAATCGGTAAGGAGTTCCTACGTGTGTTCTCGAAACCCGTAAGTTTATTTTAGAGATAAAAACTCCTTGATAACTCCTACAGAAAGAGTACTCAAAAACAAATCCAAAATTACTAAGCAGTGGCCGTCATTTTTTATGGCATTTGTTGATATTTCTACTTTTAATGATTTAAAAAGCAAATTTATTTTCTTACATGCAACAAAAAGGTTAATTGTAAAGATCAAAACCCTAGACTTATATTCATGCAAAAATGTAACCAATTCAATTGTAAAATTACTCAAATATGGCCGTCATTTTTCTTAGACTTTTCTTTTTTGGATATTTCTACTGCTGCTAATTTAAAAAGCAATTTTTTTTCTTACATGCAACAAAATGGTTAATTGTAAAGATCAAAACCCTAGACTTATATTCATGCAAAAATGTAACCAATTCAATTGTAAAATTACTCAAATATGGCCGTCATTTTTCTTAGACTTTTCTTTTTTGGATATTTCTACTGCTGCTAATTTAAAAAGCAATTATTTTTCTTACATGCAACAAAAAGGTTAATTGTAAAGATCAAAACCCTAGACTTATATTCATGCAAAAATGTAACCAATTCAATTGTAAAATTACTCAAATATGGCTGTCATTTTTCTTAGACTTATCTTTTTTGGATATTTCTACTGCTGCTAATTTAAAAAGCAATTTTTTTTTCTTACATGCAACAAAAAGGTTAATTGTAAAGATCAAAACCCTAGACTTATATTCATGCAAAAATGTAACCAATTCAATTGTAAAATTACTCAAATATGGCCGTCATTTTTCTTAGACTTTTCTTTTTTTGGATATTTCTACTGCTGCTAATTTAAAAAGCAATTTTTTTTCTTACATGCAACAAAATGGTTAATTGTAAAGATCAAAACCCTAGACTTATATTCATGCAAAAATGTAACCAATTCAATTGTAAAATTACTCAAATATGGCCGTCATTTTTCTTAGACTTTTCTTTTTTGGATATTTCTACTGCTGCTAATTTAAAAAGCAATTATTTTTCTTACATGCAACAAAAAGGTTAATTGTAAAGATCAAAACCCTAGACTTATATTCATGCAAAAATGTAACCAATTCAATTGTAAAATTACTCAAATATGGCTGTCATTTTTCTTAGACTTATCTTTTTTGGATATTTCTACTGCTGCTAATTTAAAAAGCAATTTTTTTTTCTTACATGCAACAAAAAGGTTAATTGTAAAGATCAAAACCCTAGACTTATATTCATGCAAAAATGTAACCAATTCAATTGTAAAATTACTCAAATATGGCCGTCATTTTTCTTAGACTTTTCTTTTTTTGGATATTTCTACTGCTGCTAATTTAAAAAGCAATTTTTTTTCTTACATGCAACAAAAATGTTAATTGTAAAGATCAAAACCCTAGACTTATATTCATGCAAAAATGTAACCAATTCAATTGTAAAATTACTTAAATATGACCGTCATTTTCTGAGATTAAAAGACGTTTTTGCTTTATTTGGGTGCGTTTATTTCAGTCATTAAAACTAGAAACGAGAACTCTTCTTTGCCTTTAAAAATTGATTTACATATATAGATCAAAATCCTAGGCTACATTCAGGAAAAAATATAACCAATTTAACAGCAAATTCACTTAAATATAATCGTCATTTTTTACTGTACTCTGAATTTAGTGAGAGAAGAAAATTGAAAATTACTTGACACCAACCTTAACAACTGGATTTTGGTGACCTTAGAAGCTAATGAACGCAAGCAGAGATATATCTCGCTGACAATTGCACACAAGCACATAAATCTTTTATATATATATATATATAGACATGTATCATATTTTTCTACAAGTCAGCACTAATGAGTATTGAACACATTAGCAATTAGTAGTCAAAATCTCGTTTGTCGCGAATGTTAAATCGGGTGGCCCGATCGCGGACTCCGCGTATGCGAAGTTATTACAGCCAAAGAGGTGCGGTGATAAGCGCCGCCGCGGTTCCCGACAACCGCAGCGACGACGACAGCTATGTGGGCTCCAGCGGAACGAAAAGAGACGCATTTTGTAATACTGTAACGGCACCTACAACGATTCCAGCTTAGAGGTTTTCAGACATTATCGCGCAGAGGCAGAGTGGCACTACCGCTCATTCGAGTGAGCACGCGAATCGTTGCTCCGATCCTGCGGTTCCTCCCGTATTGGACGAGATAGACGTGGCCACGGCCGACGTAACGCGTGTCCATCGGTAGGATAAAACTAACCTGTCTTATGGATGTCTATCGAATTCCCTAAGACTTACCCACACACGCTCATATATGCAAAAGAAAAGTAGGTACTTCTTTGGTTATACACCCTTGTACAAATTAATTGAAACAAAACAATACCTTCCCAGGAAGTAGATTTACTAAACTATCGCCCGGTTCACACTCCACCCACATCTATTGAACAGGTGTAGAGGCTCATCCCTTGTTCCCTGTTTAGGATGTGGTTTCCGGCTTTCTCTTTTTCAATCTTTTCACTCTTTTTTTTTTTTCAATTGGAGTAGATAGACTAAACTATCGCCCGGTTCACACTCCACCCACGTCTATTGAACACGTGAAGAGGCTCATCCCTTGTTCCTTTCTCTTTTCCAATCTTTTCACTCCTATGTAGCCCCCTGCACATCAGTGGCGTTACCGCCTTGCACGGAGCGATACGATTAAAAAAACAAAAAAGTATATTTCACACTATCACAACAAATTTCTTCATATACCCCATATATATATATATATATATATAGAGATATTATTGAACACCACTGCAAATGACCTAATCTGAGAAAAAAATAGAAATCGATTACACCCTACAACCCTAGTGGGTGGAAAACTGATCGTCTGGTAAAATAAAGAAAATAAAGCAGTTGTTTCAATTAATTTGCACATATAGATGTAGTCGGACATATTGTGAAGACTTTCATTTTTATCCCAGCGCCGTCATTTGTTTTAAATAATAAATATCAGAAAACACTTATGTCAGATTGTAAGCTTTCAAAAGGATATTCATTAATTATACTACGGACTGCTTGGGAATATATGAGCAGATGTTATCTAAACAAAGATATGCAACTAGGACACATACACAGATCGCAAAATAAACAACGGAGATTCACAGGAATGGTCCGTCAAATTAATAATTTTGGCATATAAAAAGGATATTGATTCTATTTTCCATGTCCTGTGGTATTTTAGAACGTTAGCAATCATGTCTCTTCGCTAATTCATAGCCTTCATAAATAAGTAATAATTTCTTCTTACGCACGAACACAGTCCGTGTTGTACCTTCAATTTACGCAAGCCCATTAGGTTACTTGCTTTATCTCTCTGCTTCTCTTACCGTAAACATGCGTGTCTTAAATTCTCAATACCCTCTTTCTTGTTGATCTAAATAACATTTGACCCTTTACCTTCCTTCCTTGTCTTTGCTCGGCTATCCATTCACTCAAACTCGTTAAGTGGGTTACTCGCTGTTTCCCTCTGCTTCTTTTGCCTTCAATATGTCCTGTGAGTGTTAAATTCTCCATACCTTCTTTCTTGTTGATCTAAATAACTTTTGACCCTTTACCTTCCTTCCTTGTCTTTGCTCGGCTATCCATTCACTCAAATTCGTTAAGTGGGTTACTCGCTGTTTCTCTCGGCTTCTTTTGACTTCAGTATGTCCTGTGAGTGTTAAATTCTCCATGCCTTCTTTCTTGTTGATCTAAATTACTTTCGACCCTTTACCTTCTTTCCTTGTCTTTATTCGGCTATCCATTCACTCAAACTCGTTAAGTGGGTTACTCGCTGTTTCCCTCTGCTTCTCTTGCCTTCAATATGTCCTTTGAATGTTAAATTCTCCATACCCTCTTTCTTGTTGATCTAAATAACTTTTGACCCTTTACCTTCCTTCCTTGTCTTTGCTCGGCTATCCATTCACTCAAACTCATAAAGAAGATCACTCGTTGTTTCCTGCTGCAGCTACTGCCTTCAATACGTTCTGTGAGTGTTAAATTCTCCATTCCTTTTTTTTCTAAGTAACAGAGATATTCAGAAATAACATGAAACTAAAGCAATCTACACCAGTGAACTACAGTAGTTTTGTTCAAAATCCCCATGTATCTCACCTGAAGATGGCCAGAGTGTACAATGGTCGAAACGTTGTGAACTTGACAATAAAATTAAAGGCCAACAGCCCAAACAATGTAAGCAGAGTAAAAAGATTTTCTTTAAAACATATTATGAATAATGCTTATGAATAATGTAGGTCAAATATGATGATTTATATTTTATATTCAATTAAGATTTTTTGCCCTCCCCAAATGTTCTGTAGCATTATTTGGAGGGCACACTTGGAGGAAAACAAAATTTTGGGAACTTCTAAACTATCAGTTGTACATGCCATCCACTTTAGGAATTCTTCTTCTTCTTCTTCTTCTATGAGCTCTGTCCTTTCAGGACGTAGGCGATCATGTCTTTCCACGTCTTCTTATCCCTAGTGGCTCTTAGAACGCTTTCTCCTGTTACACCACGCAACCCTTGTTCCCTCATCCACCTGATCAGATCCTTAAAATATGTTATCCGCTGCTTTCCCCTGTCTCTTTTTCCCTCTATCTGACCTGTTAGTATCAGGTTCTCTAAGCCTTCCTTCCTCATTGCATGTCCCAGGAACTTTCGCTGTCTCTTCCTGATGCTCAGTATTAATTTCCTTTTTGTTTTCATCATTTCTAAGACCTCATCATTGCTCACATGCTCGATCCATGATATTCGCAGCATCCTTCTGTAGAACCACATTTTAGTTGCTTCAAGTTTTCACTTCATTTTTGATGAGATTGTCCAGCATTCTCTGCCGTATTGAAGAACTGACAACACATAACAATGCAGTACTCTCTCAATATAGGTAATTATTAAATATTTATAAATTCATTTGATGCACATGTTATTGTGCAATATTAGCAAAAGAACCATTTTATTTTTATTTACAATTCTTTATTTGGAAATGAATACTAAAAACTAGTATGAAATATATCATTTTTTAAAACTGGGGTGGCCCAATAATTATGGCCGGTAGGGTCTCTCTTCCTGTAATTCCTTAACCCTCTAGGGCCATTCGTATCATATTTGATACAGTATTTCCCTATAAGGAAACATTTGGTATTTCCCTATAAGGAAACATTTGGTATTCATTAACTGAGCAGTCAGTACTGCTTTCATTTGAAATTTATAAAATATTTCTCTTAAAAAATTTTTCAGAAAAATATTTCTTTCAAGGCTTGTTTTCATACTGTATCAAATATGATACGAATGGCCCTAGAGGGTTAAAAGTTGACGATCAAACATTTCAGAGAATTTTAATTTATATAAAAGTAAGATTATCGAACTAATGAAAATGTAATTTTTAAGAGCTGTCCTTCAGTTTGGCAACGAATGCCGGACAATCTCATCAAACATGAAAGAGAGCCTTGAAAGAACTGAAATGTGGTTTAACAGAAAGATGCTGAGGATAGCATGGACCGAATATGTGAGCAAAGACAAGCTTTTGGGGAGGATGGAAATAAAAAGGAAACTTATACTTTCAGATTTCAGATTTAGATTATCTTTAATACTGAAGAAGTCCTTGAAATATATTTTTCTTCATATTAAAAAGTATTGCAATCTTAGTGTGAAAGTAGAAGCGTACTGTGAAAAATTTGACGTAGAATCTAATAAAATAGTTTAAGTAGGAATAGAAAAATATATTAATTTATAAATTGGTCATTTAACTAGAATTCATTTCATTATTTTAAGAAAATAAACCCAATGTACTATTCATTGGTGGAAAAGATTGTATTTATAAAGAAATATGCGAGGAAAATGAATGAAAAAAAAAAAAGAAATATTTTTGTGTGTGGCGCATTTTATCCTTTAAGACTTCATTAGACTAAGATTTGTTTTTTATTATGTTACTATAGATGCGTAGCAAGAGACAAGGGAGTATAAAAACTTTAACAAAGTTGGCACGTTCAAATCTTTCACTATTAATTCAAATCTTTTCCTTTTCTATTTTATTAGATGTGCTTGGTTATATGTTATGGTGCTCTATCTATAAGAACGAATTTTCCTTCCGTCCATAAATACTAACATGGTTGACTTCCGGTGACGCAGCTGAGAGGCAGTCTAGAGACAGTCGGGAGGCAATTGACAGACAGTCTAGAGGCAGCCATGAGACATTAGCGACGCAGCGTAACTATAAAGTTCGGATTACACTTCTATTTACTGATTACTAACATTCTTACCAGTATATATGTTCTGTTATTCTAATAAACTGTTTAACCCTGACTTCTTGCTTAAGTGTCTTTCTTCCTGGCCCTAACAAGCTACAACAACTTGGCGACGAAATTTCGCCACAGTCTATCAATCAGTTATGTGCCGTACACGATACACGCTTGGCCGATCACGTCTCAAAATAGACAAGACTGACTGGACAGAAGATTTTTCCGCAGTAGGTTGCCATTACCATCTGCGGGAACTAACCAAGATCTTGTTATTGAACCATAGTCGGAGAGAAGAGACGGATTACTACCTTATTTAAGAGTATTTGTGTATAAGTGAATGCAACGTATTCTGCTGGAATTCGATCTCGTCCCTAAGATTTCCCGTTTCGAGCCGATATCCACTGCACCACAATGTACGTTTGAGTATATAGTCTAGCCAGCTGCGTTTAGTACTTTTTATGTTTTTTAGCAGGTTTGCTATTCAGTCAATTAAGTGCCATACGTGATGCACGCTTTGGGCGATCATGTCTCGAAAGAGACATGACTGACTAGGCAGAAGATTATCCCGCAGTAGGTTGCCATTGCTTTCAGCGGTAGACCGGCTGCTAGCCAAGGCTATAGAACCCAATCTCTCCTATTATTTGACGCATAGCTAGAGGAGGAAGAGATGCATTATATTATTAAGTAGTAATTAGTGGGGGATCAGATTATTACTTTATAATAACATAAAACTGATCCTCCACTTTATGCTCAGTAGAATCTTTAATCATGTTTTTAAGTATTATATTCAGTCAGTCAGTTATGTGCCATACGCGATACATGCTTTGGGTGATCATGTCTCGAAAGAGACATGAATGACTTGGCAGAATATTGTCTCGCAGTGGGTTGCCATTGCTTTCTGCGGTAGACTGATTGCTAACCAAGGCGATAGAACCCAATCTGTCCTATTATTTGACTCATAGCTAGAGGGAGAAGAGATGTATTATATTATTAAATAGTAATTAGTGGGGAATCAGTTTATTACTTTATAATAACATAAAACTGATCCCCCACTTTATGCACAGTAGAAGCCTTAATCATGTTTTCAACTATTATATTCTGTCAGTCAGTTAAGTGCCATACGTGATACACGCTTTGGGCGATCATGTCTCGAAAGAGACATGACTGACTAGGCAGAAGATTATCCCGCAGTAGTTTGCCGTTGCTTTCTTCGGTTGACTGGTTGTCAGCCAATGATAAAGAACCCAATCTTTCCTGTTATTTAACCCATAGCTGGAGGGAAGAGACGGATCACAACCTTAAGCAAGGGTATTTGCGCGTAAGTGAATGCATGGAATTTAACTCGAATTCGAACTCGGCTCCCCGATTTTTCGTTCCGAGCCGATATCCACTGCACCATAACGCATATCTTCTTGTTATTAAATACTTCATATTCTTCTAATAAAAGGTCTGCTAAGAAAGATCAATCCGAATAGGAACCTTCACGCACATTCACAACGGTTTTTCTAGCCATTAAATCACTTTCTATATATTTTGCTCTTAGTAAATTGCTTTCTCTTTTCATTAAAGTATCAGTTTTTAAATTGTAATTTTCGTCAATCTCTTTACAGAGAGAAACCAATTCATTTAGCGCGTTGTTTTGTAAAATAACCTTTTTGTATTCATATAATCTTTTATTTAAATGCATCAAAGTTTCTCCTTTGTTATGCTTCTGGCAATCATTACACGTGATAAACTAAATTCCTCTTTTAAATTTTATCTTATTATTACTTTGTTTTCTATTATTTTTTTTATTGTTTTAGTAGTTGTAACATATTTTATGTTAAGCTTAGATAAATTATTTTCAATTGTAGTTGTGACAAGACTTGGTAGGTCGAATTAATATTGATTCATTGGGTTTGACAGAATGACCCACTCTACTATTTTTTTAAATACTTTACATTGTTTGCATTGATTCTAAAAAATTATACTGGCTGGTCTGAAAGTAGGTGGACAGTCTAATTCCCACGACCTTTAATTTCCAACAAAACGGGAATCATTTTCATTATTTAAGAGCAATATGTGAGTATGTTGATGAAACATTGCTTAAAGTAGTCCAATTCATTGGTCAGCACGTTCACCTGACTTAACACCAATAGGTTTCTTCTTTCAGGAATAAAGTTTATAATCAAATAACAAGAAGAGTTGGTGATTTGGAAAAAATAAGATGCATTTCAAGAAATTCATGCACAAAAAGAAATGTGCAAAAATGTCTCTCGAAGCATAAGTAAAGCTGTGTAAATTGTGATCGACAACAGTATGAGCACCTCATTAAGTTAAGTGCAATACGTGATACATGCTTGGGCGATCAAGTCTCGAAAGAGACATGAGTGACTGGGTAGAAGATTATCCAGCAGTAGGTTGCCATTGCTTTCTGCGATAGACTGGTTGCCAGCCAAGGCTATAGAACCCAATCTGTCGTGTTATTTTACTCATAGCTAGAGAGGGAAGAGATGTATTATATTATTAAGTAGTAATTAGTGGGGAATCAGAATTTTATTTCATAACAATATAAAACTGATCCCCCACTTTATGGCCAGGAGAAGCTTTAGTCATGTTTACAACTATTATATTCAGCCAGTCAAGTGCCATATGTGATACACGCTTGGGCGATCATGTCTCGAAAGACACATGACTGACTGGTCAGAAGATTATCCCACAGTAGGTTGCCATTGCATTCTGCGGAAAACTGGTTGTCAGCCAAAGCTATAGAACCCAATCTGTTCTATTATTTAACCTATAACTGGAGGGAAAAGACAGAATAATACCTTTTCCAAGAGTATTTGTGCGTAAGTGAATGCAAGGAATTCAACTGTTATCCGAACTCGGCTCTCCGATTTCTCGTTCCGAGTCGATATCCACTGCACCACAACGCACCTACGTGGATTAAATTTTAGTGCATTTGTATTATTACATGCACAAAACGTTAACTGTCAAAGTACTAACTGCCTTAGTAAATATAATTGAATATATATATATATATATATATATATATATATATATATATATATATATATATATATAATCTCAAAATAAATGTTATAATTTATTGTGCGCCTACTTTTTAGACCACACTGTATATCCTTTTCTTTCAAAGAAATGTATATAAACAATAAAGAACCGCCAACTTATAGATTAAAATTTCTTTCTTTCTTTCTTTCTTTCTTTTTTCTCAGCCTTTTCACATATACATATATATATATATATATATATATATATATATATATATATATATATATATTACGGAAATTAACGAAACTGTTTATAAATAACTGACAATCTGAAATGATTTGTTTGAACATTATTTTTGATCAATACTCGTATTTAAATAGATATTCTGTTTATAATCAAACAGCATTATATATTTATTTCTACCGGCCTGATTATTTACGATTAAACATCATGTTACGGAAATTAACGAAGATTAACGAAAATGGTTATAAATAACCGACAATTTGAAATTATTTGTTTGAACATTATTTTTGATCGATACTCATATTTAAGTAGATATTCTGTTTATAATCAAAGAGTATTATATATTTATTTCTACCGGCCTGATTATTTACGGTGAATTTTTGTTACGAAAATGTGGTCTAGAGGTCTAAGACACGCCAGATTATATGAGTGGCTTCCTCTATGTGGATAGGGGTCGCAGGTTCAAATCCTGCCAAATGACACACACACACACATATATATTAGTCTATTCGTATCTATCTATCTATCTGTTTCAGCCTTTTCATAACTATATATCTCTCTGTTTCAGACTTTTCATAACTATATATATATATATATATATATATATATATATATATCTTAGTCTATTCATATCTATCTTTTTTTTTTAATCATGTCACCCCAAGCAAGGCATTCCGCTGCCACTATAGCGCAGGGGGTTACATAGGGCGATTGGGTATAGGAAATGTCAGAAGGAGTTAGGATGTACATAGGGAGAGAGTTGGAGAGAATGGGTGTGAGTGTGTTAGGAGGTGTCTCTTGACCCTACATTTAAACTCCTGAAGGTTGTAGCCGTCGGGGAAGCAAGCATGCGAAAGGAAATTCCACAGGCGGGAAGTGCGAGAAAAGAAGCTGTTGGAGTAGAAATTGCAGTTACATTTCATCGGTTTTCACTGTAAAAGGGTGGGACCTAGTTGCTAATCTAGTATCTCGTGCAAATTCACACCTAGGGGGCACCAGTTCATCAGAGCAGAAGCCCTGAAAGTATTTATAGAAGAGGGACAGGGAAGCCAAGTCACGCCGGTGAGAGAGCGACTGCAGGCGGTCAGCTAAGTCGGTATCAATCACATTACAGATTCTTCGCTGTATTTTGTCCAGAACCCCGAGGAGAATAGCAGGGGCACCCGACCAGATGTGGCAGCAGTATTCAAAACATAGGCGGATGGTATATTTATATAAGTGCAGGATAGATTCAGACGGAAAGAATTTCCGGGCCCTGCACAAAGAGCCGACTTTCATAACAGCGGATTTAGCAATGGATTCGACGTAGTCATTCCACTTGAGGTCCGCTGAGAGTGTCAGGCCAAGCAGGCGTAGTGTTTTACTCTCTGGGAAGCATGCCTGTTCCATGCTAATGGGAGGGAGGTGCGGTCGTCTGTGGTGGTTGATGGACAGCAGCTTTGTTTTGGAAGAATTGAATTTTACGAGCCATTTCCTACCCCAATCCACCACGGATTGGATGTCCTTTTCAAGCTAAGCCGCGAGGTTCGCCTTATCATCAACACCAGATTTTTGATCGAGGCGAGCGTATACTGTGGTATCATCGGCGTACATGCCTATTTGTGATCTTATGGCATCGAGGAGATCATTGATGTAGATTAGAAAGAGCGTAGGACCTAGGATAGAGCCTTGGGGGACACCCGCGTTTGTAGAGTAGTTCTAGGAGGCATGTCCGTTTAATACCACCTTCAGTGTGCGGTTAGAGAGGAATGACTGGATTAAGTTCAACAAAAGTCCAGTAATGCCGTAGCTTCGCAGTTTCCGTAGAAGGCCGGCACGCCATACTCTGTCGAATGCTTTAGAGATATCCAAGGCGATAGTTCGGGCTTCACCATTCTTGTCGAGAGCCTGGTATATATACTCGGTAATGGTCGTTAGCATATCAGCAGTAGACCTGATGAAGCGGAAGTCATACTGTTTGTCCGAGAGGAGTCCGTGGGCTGTGAGATGCTGAACGACCTCGTCATTGATAATGGCTTCAAACACTTTGCCGAAGATCGTAAGAAAGCTGATAGGGCGGTAATTTACGGGGTACGAGGGTTCACCAATGTTCTTGAATATTGGAACCAGAGAAGAAGACTTCCAACAGGCAGGAAAGCAGGAGGAAGATAGGCAGAGTTTGTAGAGCTTAGAAAGGACAGAAGAGAGTTCAGGGGCACATTTCTTCAAGACTATGATTGGGATTCCGTCCCCAACACTCGCTTTGTGAGGGTCAAGTTTTGAGATTATGCTAGAAATCAGCGAGGGCGTGAGGTGGACGTCATTCAATTGGGCCTCAGTTCTAGATGGGAAATTGGGTGTTTGGACTCCAGACGAATCCAGACTCGAATTGGTCGAGAATCTACGGGCAAAGCATTCACCCTTGTCCGCTGAGGAGGTGAGGACCTCAAACTCGTTGATTAGTGGGAGTATTGAGGACTTACTCTTGTTGAGCACGCTTTTACAGAGGCGCCAGTAGTCTTTGGCTCTGAACTTAGAGGATGCTATGCGCTGCTTTATTCTGACAGCAAACATCATCTTAGCTTCGTTAAGTATCTTTTTACACTTATTACGAGCTGAGACGAAAAGGCGCCTGTTTTGGTCCGACACGTGGCTACGATAAAGCCGGAAGAAGAGATTCCGGTGGGCAATGGCGGCCGAGCATGCGGGCGAGAACCAGGGAGACGAATGGGATTTAAGTTGAAATTTCTTGGCAGGGATGAAAGCATCGATGCCAGCCTTAACCCAGGAGGAGACCTTTGATGCACAGTCTTCGATAGGAAGACTAAAACCATTGTTCCAAGGGACGTCGCAGAGGAAGTTACGGAACGAATCCCAGTCTGCTCTTTGATGGCAGTAGCATATTCTGCTGGTCTGGGTTCCGTGGATTATGGGTGGAGTGGAATGAGATGTTGACAGAAACTACGGCGTGGTCAGAATTTCCGAGAGGGCAGAGCTGTCTGGTGGTGCAAGAATTCGGGGTGGAAGTGAAGCAGAGGTCTAGTAGCGAGTCCCTTCTGTTAGGGTTATTGGAGAAACGCGTGGGCAAGTCCACCACTTGCGTAAGGGATTGGAAGATTGAAAAATTAAAGGTGTGGACACCAGCAGGATCGGTTACAGAGTGTTCGAGCCACTTAGTGTGATGGGCGTTAAAGTCACCAAACACAAAAATATGGGCAGATGGGAGAGAAGAAATGGCCTTGTCGATAGTGTCAGAGATGCTGTCAGGTACTGAACAGTCAGAGGAGGAGGGGGATCGGTAGAGGAAGAAGAGATAGCTAACAGAGCTTAGAAGTGAGAGACGGAAGCTCATGAAAGACTGGTCCAGGGATTCAAGAGATGTTACTCTAGCTAGGGGGAGGTGTTCGCTGACATATACACCAAGCCCATGCATATGGACGTTAGAGTCCTTCATGAAGAGGGGAAGGTAACCAGGAACATAGAACTCAGACGAGGGGATAGACGGGTCAAGGTTAGTTTCACATAGCGCTAAGATATCAGGTGAGGTAGTTTGGAGGAATGATTCTACGCTATAAAAGTTAGTGCGGATACCGCCTATGTTAGTGAAAGAGACACAGACAGGTTTGGGCGTTTTCCGAGTAGCTGGTTTGATTTTGGTATTTTGCTTGTTTTTTGTTTTTTTTCATCGTGTTTTGGTTGAGGAGAGAGGACTAGGGCAGAATCAGTCGGTCACTATTTGCAGCATGCGAGGAATGGAGACTGGCGCAGCCTTCAACATAATGTGGCCTCGGGGTTGCCCACTGGAGGTTCATGAAGGGACGCCCGTCCATGCGCGATATGACACTACAGGAACCTCATAGCCTTTTCATATCTATATATCTATCTTAGTCTGTTCATATCTATCTATCTAACTATCTATCTATCTATCTATCTATCTATCTATCTATCTATCTATCTATCTAAGCTTTTTCATATCTAAATTTATTTATAAATGGAACTGTGTGTGTGTGAGTCTGTGTGTGTGTGTGTACGTTACCTATAGACTCCGAAACGGCTGAACCAATTTTCTTGAAAATGTACACAGTTGTACTATAAGCATCTGCGAGTGTTCCTAGCTAATGTTTGTGTCGAGGTACCCTCGATAAATAATCGAAAACATCGGGTTACAGAAGGAGTGGTCCGATTTTAATCAAATTTGATACACTCATAGACAAAGACATAAGAAACGATATTCAGAAGTTGCAGTTCTTACAATAGTGCAGAAAATCGATAATATATATATATATATATATATATATATATATATATATAAGGCAAGACGTTTGTGTGTGTCTGTTTATCTGCCAGTATGTCTGTATTTTTTCAGCCCTTTTATTTTAGTTTTTGCTTCGGGTTTGGCTCTAAGTAGGTATAATTATATTCTTAGTCTCAGCCATGATACCATTTACTCAGAGGACTTATTTAGCCTTCAAAATTCAGTTTACGACGAAAAAAACTAATTTGATATCGATACCAGGAAATCAAAATTTGCCTTACTTCCATTCATTTTTCTTTCAGTCTAAGGTTTCGCTTTAACTGGAAACAACTATTGCTTTTTAGTCTTTCGTGCCAACATTCAAAGAGTCTGAGCTTCAGGACCATGGATTAGTTTCAAAGCTTTCATTACACCCGAGCAACGCCGGGCTATACTGCAAGTCTATCTATCTATCTATCTATCTATCTATCTATCTATCTATCTATCTATTTCGGTCTATTTATATCTACATATATTTATAAATTCAACTGTGCCATTTTGTTTCTTCAAGAAATGTTTTACAGTCCCATACAAAAGATAGATAAGAAGAATTACATTAGCAATTGTGAAATGAGAATAAAAAATGTTGATGTGACTGAAAGCAAATACATTCATTGTAAGCCCGACGCCATATTGGAAGCATTTGTCGACGTTAAAATCATTTTGTTTATCGACGCGGGGTTGGCATAAGATTAAAACTCAGATTTTGATTTTTAAATATGAATTTTTATGCAATAATTTAAGGAATATGGTTGTGGTGCAGTTGACATCGACTCGGAACAAGATATCAGGGTACCGAGTTCGAATTCCAGTTGAAATGCTTGCATTCACTTACGCACAAATACCCTTGGGTAAGGTATTAATCCATCTCTTCCCTCCATATATATTTTTTTTTAAATTCAGATACTTCAATCCAAGGGAAAAAAGCAGGAAGGTAAATTCCAAAAAACCCGATCCTAATTAATATTAAAAGTTTATTTTAATATTAAAAAATGATACAGGAAGAGAGCTCCATGTAATAAAATATTACAGAGCAAATATATATTAAAAAAGGATTAATTCAAAGATGTTGAATGGCCATTTCGATATGAAGATCCCCACGGGGAACGACACATCACCTCAGCAACAGAAAAAAACCTTTCAGAAACTGGAGAAAAATTAATTTTTTAATTTCTTTGCAATCTATTTAAAAAGGAAAAGTAGACTAATTTTTCTCCAGTTTCTGAAAGGTTTTTTTCTGTTGCTGAGGTGATGTGTCGTTCCCCGTGGGGATCTTCATATCGAAATGGCCATTCAACATCTTTGAATTAATCCTTTTTTAATATATATATATATATATATTCTGCTCAGCAAGTCTTGTCACAACTACAATCGAAAATAATTTATCTAAGCTTACCATAAAATATGTTACAACTACTACTAAAACAATAAAAAAAATAATAGAAAACAAAGCAATAATAAGATAAAATTTAAAAGAGGAATTTAGTTTATCACGTGTAATGATTGCCAGAAGCATAACAAAGGAGAAACTTTGATGCATTTAAATAAAAGATTATATGAATACAAAAAGGTTATTTTACAAAACAACGCGCGAAATGAATTGGTTTCTCTCTGTAAAGAGATTGTCGAAAATTACAATTTAAAAACTGATACTTTAATGTCCAAGTTATGGGTTAAATAACAGGATGAATTGGGTTCTGTAGCTATGGATGGCAACCAGTCTACCGCAGAAAGCAATAGCAACCTATTGCGGGATAATCTTCTGCCCAGTCAGTCATGCCTCTTTCGAGACATGATCGCCCAAGCGTGCATCACGTATGGCACTTAACTGACTGATGTTAGGTTCATAGAGTTGGAGGTGGGAAAGTTCTAATCCCGTGAGAGATCAGTTAAAATTCAAGACTAGTATGTTGCATTTACTTTCACACTAAAGATCTTGGGAAAAGCATAAAAGCATTTATTCTACATCCAACTAATTAATTTAAATAGCAGTGTAGACTGGGCTCTCTAGCTTAGACGAAGTAGGAGAAGGACTAACAGTTATGGAAATTCGCAAATAATTGTTTTTAAACTGTTTTTTGAAAATGCCATAGGGATATATATATATTCATCTACATACAAGCCTGTTTTGCTGTATTAGATCTCATCAGTCTGAGCAGGTATCCGATTGCTTCTAGCCGAGATCGAAACTCGACCGATTTGGCACGTCAGAGATCCTACTCCTAAGCTATCAGTGCACGGGAAAGAGAGGACGAGATTTTAAGGTATACACACACCAGCAGCCAAACTCTCTCTCTCTCTCTCTCTCTCTCTCTCTCTCTCTCTCTGTTTCTTTTCATATATATATATATATATATATATATATATATATATATATAAAGTACGCGTATTTTGGCAGCATCCATTCTTTTAAACATGTTGTATTAAACGATAGAGACAAATTAGTCTTGCAGATTTTCTTTTGTATTTTCTCATATTTTCTAATGAGGCTTTTTATTTCCGAATTATATTTATAGAAATATTGTCCATATGTTAACCGAGTATTTTCGAACGTCATCGTTAATCATCAAGGTTCAAATTTTACGATTATACAAATTTTAACCATCAACAATTGCTTTGCAGCGTAAACGTGTTACTAAATTTTGGTTACGTGCAAGCGGTTAACATTTGGACAATATTTGTATAAATATAATTTGGAAATAAAAAGTTTAATTGGAAAATATAAGAAAAAAAAGTACATATATATATATATATATATATATTAATTATAGTTCTAATACTAATAGCAACAGAACTAATTCTGTCAAGATTATCAATAATTAAACTACAAATGAGATCGTCTTGAAACCAATCGGGAACTAACCCGGAGGGAAAAGAAAGGGAAGAGAAAAAGCAACAAACGAAATATCTGAACAAAAAGTCAAGCATTCCTGAGAAAGAAAAAAACCCCAAGACGAGAACCTTAACAATAAAGAGCTCAATACGAAAGCAGAGTACACAAAGCACTCAAAGCGAAAGTAGAAAAAACAAAATCGAAAATCTAAGAGTGAGCCAATAACCTACATATATATGGTTAATTAACTGAGCATTATCATGGCTCTGCTCAGTTAAGAGAGAAATTTCACTATTTCAATCGTCTTAACGCTTTTTTCTCTATCCAGATAGACATAAAGACTGACAAAGTGATTGACGATCACTCTCAGATGCACTCAGCATCTTTTGATAAATGGTCTTAAGAAGCTGGTTGGTTCAAGATTATCCTCGTCAAACCAATTTCGATGTTTCTTTTTTCTTAATCTCAAGCCGTCGATACTAACGTTGTAGAAGGTATTTTTTAAAACCTTTCCAGGAACATTAAAAATGAAAGTCTTTCCCTGTACCACCGGATACCTCTTCGTCGACGCATCAACAAATTTCTTTCTTTCTTTTTTCTTTCTTTCTATTTACTGTTTCTATCAGTTACTTTCTTTCCTTTTATTCAGTTTCTTTCTTTCTATTTGTTAATCTCTTTTTCTTCTACTTAATTTCTTTCTTTCTTTCTTTCTTTCTTTCTATCTGTTACTCTATTTCCATCCATTCTGTCTTTTTTCTTTCAATTTATCTACCTCTTTCTTTCCTCTATTAAAATTCTTTTCTTTCTTTCCTCCTCTCTTTATTTCTTTTTTCGTTCTTTTTTCCTTCTTTTTTCTTTCTTTCTTTCGTTCTCTCACTTTCTTGCTCTTTCTTTCTCTCTTTCCATTTATCTGTTACTCTATTTCCATCCATTCTGTCTTTTTTCTTTCTATTTGGCTACCTCTTTCTCTCCTCTATTAAAATTCTTTTCTTTCTTTCTTTCTTTCTTTCTCTTTCTTTCTCTCTCTTTCTATTTATCTGTTACTCTATTTCCATCCATTCTGTCTTTTTTCTTTCTATTTATCTACCTCTTTCTTTCCTCTATTAAATTTCTTTCTTTCTTTCCTCCTCTCTTTATTTCTTTTTTCTTTCTTTCTTTTTGTCTTTCTTCTTTTTGTCTTTCTTTCTTTCTTTCTTTCTCTTTCTTTCTCTCTTTCTATTTATCTGTTACTCTATTTCCATCCATTTTGTCTTTTTTCGTTCTATTTGTCTACCTCTTTCTTTCCTTTATTAAAATTCTTTTCTTTCTTTCCTCCTCTCTTTTTTCTTTTTTCTTTTTCTTTCTGTTTCTTTCCTTTTATCTGTTACTCTATTTCCATCCATTCTCTCTATTTTCTTTCTATTTATCTACCTCTTTCATTCCTCTATTAAAATTTCTTTTCTTTCTTTCTTTCTTTCCTACCCTCTTTCTTTCTTTCTTTCTCTTTCTTTCTTTTCTACCCTCTTTCTTTCTTTCTTACTTTCTCTTTCTTTCTTTCTATTTATCTGTTACTCTATTTCCATCCATTGTGTCTTTTTTCTTTCTATTTGTTTACCTCTTTCTTTCCTCTATTAAAATTCTTTTCTTTCTTTCCTCCTCTCTTTCTTTCTTTTTTCTTTCTTTCTGTCTTTCTCTCTCTTTCTTTCTTTCTCTCCCTTTCTTTCTTTCTTTCTTTCTTTCTATTTATCAGTTACTTTCTTTCTTTTTATTCAATTTTGGTGCTCCAGAACGAACTTTTCGCTTTTTACATAATTTCATTTTTACCCATAAAAAGATACTGATCAAAATCACATTCTGCCCCACCTCTTTACCCGTACACTAAAATCATCTTGAGTGTCACGTTGATGACAAATTATGTAATCAATGATGTGACCTTGGGTGAATCAGTGTCACCTTATAGATTTCTTTTTGTTCAAAGAAATTATTACATATAAGAAGATTGAATGTCGTGCAAATCTGGAAAAGATGTAAACCATTGCTATTTACCCTACGAATTCCAAAAAGACATACAGGGTCCCATGTTTCATGATCTGCCTAACCCACGTATTATATTCACCTAGAACAAGAATTTTATCAGTCTGAGAAATTTTAGATAGCGTTGAGCGGAAGTCTTCGTAGAAAAACATTATTTCCTCATTGTCAGGAATTAATTTCATGCATGTGTTTGTTGGCAGTGGTATACTAATAGTCCTGGTTTTGTCAGTTTATAGACTGCGGATGTTCAACATGCGCCAGAAGATTAGATCTTACTGCAAAACCTGTGCCCCGTCATGTTTCTCACCCGCAGCCTTACTCTTCATTTAGAAAGTATAAGTGCGCTTTTTCCCACTATTTGATCCTTCATCGCTGAAACTGGTCTCAGAAAGAGTCGCTATGTGTGTGTGTGTGTGTGTGTGTGTGTGTGTGTGTGTGTGTGTGTGTGTGTGTAGCCCGGCGTTGCTCCGGTGTAATGAAAGCTTTAAAACTAATCCATAGTTCTGGAGCTCAGACTCTTTGAACGTTGGCACGAAAGACTAAAAAGCAATAGTTGTTTCCAGTTAAAGCGAAACCGTAGACTGAAAGAAAAATTAATGGATGTAAGGCAAATTTTGATTTCCTGGTATCGATATCAAATAAGTTCTTTTCGTCGTAAACTGAATTTTGAAGGCTAAATAAGTCCTCTGAGTATCATGGCTGAGACTAAGAACTATAATTATACCTACTTAGAGCCAAACCCGAAGCAAAAACTAAAATAAAAGGGCTGAAAAAAATACAGACATACTGGCAGATAAACAGACACACACACAAACATGTTGCCTTTTATACATATATATATTATGGATTTTCTGCATTATTGTAAGAACTGGCACCTTGAAATTTCTGAATATCGTTTCTTATGTCTTTGTCTATGAGTGTATCAAATTTGATTAAAATCGGACTACTCCTTCTATAACCTGATGTTTTCGATATTTATTGGGGTACCTGGACACAAAACCTAGCTAAGAACACTCGCAGATGCTTATAGTACAAGTGTGTAAATTTTCGAGAAAATCGGTTCAGCCGGTTCGGAGTCTATAGGTAACGGACACACACACACACACAGACAAACTTCCATAATTAATAAATTTAGATAGATAATTATATATATATATATATGTGTGTGTGTGTGTGTGTGTGTGTGTGTGTGTGTATAGTATTATAATATTATAGTATATATATATATATATATATATATACTATTAAATATAAGAGACAATGAATGTCTATTATGTTTAATCATGAGCCGTTCTAAACGTCGTATTTTTGCTTTAATTTCAGTTGAAAATAAAGACAAAAATTCTCCAACATTTGGATAATTGTTTATTGGTTTTGCTTCTAAGCTTTCGGCTCACA
>JBBBDQ010001578.1:1922500-2002500 GCA_037127315.1 Ascarosepion bandense
TGTATAATTCCTAAGTTTTTCTATCCTAAATGATGATTTGTGGTTATACCATCGTTTTTTAAAATGTCTTCAGTACAATCCACGTATAGTTTGCTCTGTCCATGTATATCTTGTATTTCTGCTTTATATATAATTCCTTTTGTTTTACAAACTCCATTAAGTGGGCATTTACTTTCATCTCTACAATTACATTCTTTCATTATTACAGGTAAAATAAATGAAGAAGCCACCAAATGTGCTGCCCTGGACAAAATGCCGAAAGACAGCCAGTTTAACTCAAATTCGCAAGAAGACAGAGACGAATTTCATTGAAAAATGAAAGATTTTATTCCTCGAATTAGGTAAAAAATCTGAAAGAAAATGAACAAAACAAAAATGAGTCCACTGCGACGAAGAAGACAGAAATAAAAGGAGAAAAGGGAAGGGAGCAAGCGAGAACGAAGAAGGAAAGGAAAGCAACCACTCCTACCAGCAGCCATGAGGTGGTCTGATATAGCAGTAAAAGCGAGGAAGGGGTTTAATGTAAATTTAACAAAGCACCAATATTGTAAAAGCAGTTCAGCGTTTATATCAAGAAATAGGCAATTACACCATTGGACATGGTAAAGGCATAACTATGCGGCTGAGCAAATTCTGGACAAAAGGGTCCTTATTTCTTCTCTAACATATCTATTTTGGGGCTAGAAGAACGAGCAAAACAGAGATAAGGAGGCAACAACTATTCGTTGGCTACAATAATGCGTTTGCAATACAAAAGAGATGAAAAGGTGGTAAATTTTCGTTTTAGGTGCCGACGGCTTTTCCCCCTTCAAATTTATCCAAAATAGCATTATTTCTGTGCAAATGTATATGCTGAACTCAAATCAACAATTAGTTATTGAAAAAAACTTACCTTTTTTGCTTTGAAAGTCCATAAAAAAACGAACTATATCTCGCACTTTTTCTCTCCCGTAACTCTCACGAAGCCATGTAATTAACTGCAGAATGACGTTCTACGTAGGCGACAAATTTCTGTTGATTTTTGGTCGATTTTCTTCCTTTACTGAAACTTCCGGCGATGTACTTCCTGTCATGAAAGTAATAAGCGTAGAAATACAATAGCGCATCTCTTTCATGACAGGAAGTACATCTCCGGAAGTTTCAGTAGAGGAAGAAAATCGACCAAGATTCAACAGAAATTTGTCGCCTACGTAGAACGTCATTCTGCAGTTAATTACATGACTTCGTGAGAGTTACGGGAGAGAAAAAGTGCGAGATATAGTTCGTTTTTTTATGGACATTTAGATAAAAAAAAGATAAGTTTCTTCAATAACAAATTGTTGAGTTGAGTTCAGCATATGCATTTTCACAGAGATAATGCTATTTTGGATAAATTTGAAGGGAAAAAGCCGTCGGGGGTTAAAACGAACATTTACCGAAAAAGTTAAAGAATGAAATCAACATACCAAAGTTCTATGAAACGGCGGAGAGGCGACACGTGCGTGTGGATACGGGGACCGACTGGAAGAATCTGAAGATCCCGCCAAAGGACAATCTCGCTCACGTGGCCTTATCACCTTGACGAGAGTGGATAAAAAACGATAGAGCGTGATAAAGGACAGTCTATGCTAGAAAGCACAATAATGAAAGAGAAAAGAAAACAAAATGAAATAGAATAAAAAATAGTAACAAGAAAGACGTTGCAGTGAGACGAGAGGTAAAAGGTAAACAAACAAACAAACCAAAAAAACGGTGTCCGAAATAATTTGTCCCTGCTGACGGAATGTCCGAGTTACAAACGTGACACCAAATCTTAAAAATGGCTCCAGATTTTTACACTGAAAATATAAATGAAGAGGTAAAAAACAAACATGGCATGAGTGACAAGGTTCAAATATTAAACAGTAATCAAGAATTTCCAACAATAAAAGACCATAAAGATGACGGTTCCAAAACTCCGTCTTTTCGATTAATCAACTCAATAAAAATTGAATTGGGAAAAATTCGTCAGGAAATCCTGAAAAATAAAATGAAACATCCTGGTGTATACACATTAGTAAGTACAGTTTAGCTTCTTACAAACCCGGATGAAAGAATGTCTAATCTATTTACCCACACTACAAGATTATTTCGAATTTATTTATTTACTCCACCCTTAACTTAAACGTCCTGTTCAACGTTCAAATATAAAGAGTTAAGAAATCAGTTAATGTATAACAGATGACAATGCCAAAAGGTTGAAACCATGGTAGCGTAATCGACTGATCTTCCCAAGTTTTACACACACACACACACATATATATATATATATATATATATATATATATATATAAACTTATTTATAAATGGAACTTTGTCTGTGTGTGTCTCTGTGTGTGTGTGTTACCTATAGACTCCGAAACGGCTGAACCGATTTTCTTGAAAATTTATACAGTTGTACTATAAGCGTCTGCGAGTGTTTTTAGCTAGGTTTTGTACTCTCGAGGTTCCCCCGATAAATATCGAAAATATATATATATTGCAATTGTGTTATTACAATGTTTAATAAAACAAATATATCACTACAAAAAAATGCATGTTTCAGAACAATACTGTTCTTCTTCAGGCAGCATTTTAAAATAAATGGTGAAAACATTCCAATAATCTTTACTTTGTGTTGAGCACTCTTTATAAAAGTAAATGCATGAACCGTGGGTTTTAATCCAGCTGTTCTTCTAATTCCTTTTAATATATATATATATATATATATATATATATATATATTGATGTAATGAGTAGGTAATGAATATGTATACACCTTAGTTCCCCATCACTGGAATGGGATTGGCTAGTGTCAGCCATAAATATAGAATAAAGAGAGGACGCCCGGAGATTTTTCACCAGAGATCTAATGGTCTTCCACTAGAGATCCAGATATTTATTGGTCTTCCACTAGAGATCTGCTACTAAAGGTCTACGACTATTGACTATGCCTACATCTCAGGATACTGCATACGACGAGTACCGTCCATTACGTCTGCGAATTAGATTGTCCTACCCGGTTACATTTGCCTAAACTACTTAACTACCTCGAACATATAAATATATATATATATATATATATATATATATATATATATATATATATATATATATCCCTTTCCGGACATATCAGTTGGCGACGAAGAATTCGAAACGAGTTGACAAGAAAAAATACTAATGAAGAACTTAAGAAATACTCGTATGTATTTACCACAGAATTTGCATTTGCGGTCAGCACAGTTTTTTCAGTATGTGTACGAGGTAATTTCTACGAGGTAATTTCTACGAGAGCAAGCATCTGTCCTGTGCAGCAAGAATAAAACCTTCGGTTTTAGCTTTTAATCTTGCACTATGTAACCAGTTCCAGCTTCAAACAATAAATCTAAGGTCATAAATGTCTTCATGACTTCTTCTACGGATCATTTTTGGCAGAAGAACAACAACAAAAAAAAAAAAGAAAAATTAAGACCACACACATTTCTATAGATAAAACTTTTTTAAAATTTAAACTGTAAATCCGAGTAGATAATTTTTTTTTGCATTTCTCTAAGCCGAGTTCGAATTCCAGTTGAATTCCTTGTATCGCTTACGCGCAAATACCCTTGAGAAAGGTATTAATCCGTCTTTTCCCTCCATATAGGTTAAATAATGAAACAGATTGGTTTCTATAGCCTTGGCTGGCAACCAATCTACCGCAGAAAGCAATGACAACCTACTGCGGAATAATCTTCTGCCCAGTCAGTCATGTCTCTAAAGAAACATGATCGCCCAAAGCGTTATCACTTATGGCACTTAACTGACTGACTGAATCAGTATAACCCTGATATAAGAGACCCTGATATAAGATAAATTCGGATATAAGAGAGATTTTCTCTGGTCCCAAATTAGAGCCTGTAGTAATGTATATAAAATTGAACAAACCCGGATATAAGATAAACCCGGATACAAGAAATCTTTTATCCGGTCCCGACAGCTCTCTTATAACAGGGTTACACTGTAGTTGAAAATAATTAAGGCTGCTACTGGACATAAAGTGGGGGATCAGTTTTATATAGTTATGAAGTAATAAACTGATCCCCCAACTGATTACTACGTAATAATATAATTCACCTCTTCCCCCTCTATCTATGAGTTAAATAACAGGACAGATTGGGTTCTGTAGCCTTGGCTGGCAACCAGTATGCCGCAGAAAGCAATGGCAATCTTCTATGGGAAAATCTTCTGTCCAGTTAGTCATGTCTCTTTCGAGACATGATCGTCCAAGCGTGTATCACGTATGGCACTTAACTGACTGACTAAGACATAGGCTACCAGTATTTCTTTTAATGAGTATATTAGAACCATTTAAAATCGACCAGAGGACTCCAACTACAAATGAAATTGTTAATGTTCTCATGTGCTTCATCTTTGAGATTTCCACTTCAAGATCCGTGTATTTTGATAGTTTTTGAAGATATTCAAAAGATAGTCATGATGACCTTATTCTTCTTCTTATTATTATTATTATTATTTTTATTATTATTATTATTATATGAAATAAAATTAATGATGACATCAGTTGGTCTACCCAAGAGGTTGATGAGCAGTGGAAAACGCGAAATCTACACAAAAAGATCACCTTCGCAATACCATCTATTTGTGTATAAATATTGCATAAGAGATCGTGAAAGGGTACTTGTGTGGTGCATGCTAATAATAGTAATAATATCTTAAAAACAAATTTGAAAGTTTCTGATCAGAGTACGATTAAACAACATTTCTCTGAAAAACATAAACATGTAGGTAATATCAGACAGATTTTGGTCAACAATACGGTGATCCTTACTCATACACACAGTAAGAGGAACCTGCAGATATTGGAGGCCATGTACATCAAATCGAAACAACCAACACTCAATAAAATCAACTTTAAAACAGGAAATAACATATTACATTGCATTTGACTACATGGTTTTGTTGTTATTTCGCGCTATCCCGCGGTGTGACGTCATAAAACCACATCGCAAACTTAAGAACTGCGTTTATTATTTTTGGTAACTATTGCCGTTGCCAAGCGGAGATTTATGTCAACACAAAATAAAATCGTCGGTGATGGTGGATTTTATAATATTTCAGTTTAAACAACCTCTCTGAAGATGGCTCATGTGAGCCGAAAGCTTAGAAGAAAAACCAATAAACAATTATCCAAATGTTGGAGAATTTTTGTCTTTATTTTCAACTGAAATTAAAGCAAAAATACGACGTTTAGAACGGCTCATTATTAAACATAATAGACATTCATTGTCTCTTATATTGAACAGCGTATATATATATATATATATATATATATATATATATATATATATATATTGTCTCTGTCATGGAGAGTGAAACAATAGTGAAATACCGTCGGCTCAGTTCATTCTCTTCTACCAGTTATTAAACTTTACTAGCAGTTATAAAAGCTTTTGCTGCGTGTTTGCCCTTTAACATTTTATTATGTTTTTTAACATCTTAACATTTTATTTGCAATAATTATGTTGTTGAGTAGCGAAGAATATATATATATATATAGTCATTCGCAGACATGTCTGTTTCACTGTATCGCAGCTCATCAGTACGGTTAGACATCCGATTGCTTTTTACCCAGGATTGAAACCCGACCGAATTGGCGTCAGTCGGCGATTCTACTTCTGAGCTATGGGCGCTTGGTAGAAGGAGGCAGACTTTTTAGCGTGTAACATTATCATTATGCACACGCCCAGTAGCTGAGAATGGTCTAATTCATTGCTGAATGAACGATGTCATCCAAATCCTGACCTGTGTCGCTGTATCACAACTCATCAGTGTATCTAGTCATCCGATTATATATGTTCTCAGGGAATCTGAACATATGAAAATAGCTATATGGGGTAGCAAAAATATTGAAGACATCGGCTTTTATAAATTTTATAATAAAATATTGTTCAATTTGAATGATACTAACTTCAAATATTTTAATGAATATTGTCTAACTAAACATCGAATAAAATTGAGAAACATTGTTTTTATATATGTTTATTGGTAATTTTCGAATTTAACTGTGTAAAAATATTTAGCACCTGTCCAAGTAATACTGTAAAAAGGGTATTTTAAAATATTTTTCAGTTATTTTCATATGGTTTGTAGTTTAACTAATTACAGGATCTCTTCAAGCACGTCTTCAAGTGCTTCACTCAATCGGTACACTACAGACTGTGCTGCTATCTCACCTTATTAAAATGCTTAAAACAAAAGAATTGTCAAATAATATGCGACAGAAGATTGTAAAGCCACAGAAAGATGGTAAGGCGATCGAAAAATTTCTCAAGATTTAAATTTGCTGATGTGTACAGTGGTTGCTGTTGTTCGATAGGGGTAAATATACAGGGTAGGACCATAAGTCGCGCACCAAAGCATTTAAAACAATTCTGATAAGAATAAACCTTATTTTATTAACGCCAAGCTTAACTAATGAACTGAGAAACACGTTGTGCACGCTGGTGCAATCACAAATGCACAAAATGCTCGCCATTTGCATTGATGCAACATTCCAGTCGATGTTCAAAGTGTCCATAAACTTTATCAAGTAAGTCTCTGTTTCCATTAATGCGATTGCACACACGAAATATCTGCTGGTGAATATGGTCGACATCTGCCATTCTTGTAAAGTAATTTGTTTGAGGTGGCCCCCAAAATAAAATCCATTGGAGTCAAATCAGGGGACCTTGGTGCCCATTCTACGGTGCCTCTTCGCCCAATCCAATTTTCAAAATTGCCGTTCAGCCAATTTCGTACAAACGTCGCATAATGAGGCGGGGCGCCATCTAAACTTTGTGTGTGTGTGTGTGTGTGTGTGTGTGTGTGTGTGTGTGTGTGTGTGAGTGCCCGTTACCTATAGACTCCGAAACGGCTGAACCGATTTTCTTGAAGATTTACACAGTTGTACTATAAGCATCTGAGAGTGTTCTTAGCTAGATTTTGTGTCGAGGTACCCCCGATAAATATCGAAAATCAATAATCGAAAAAAATTGGGTTATAGAAGGAGTGGTCCGATTTTAATCAAATTTGATACACTCATAGACAAAGACATAAGAAACGATATTCAGAAGTTTCAAGGTTGCAGTTCTTACAATAGTGCAGAAAATCGATAATATGTATATATAAAAGGCAAGATATTTGTGTGTGTGTGTGTGTATGTTTATCTACCTGGATGTCTGTAATTTTTCAGCCCTCTTATTTTAGTTTTTGCTTCGGGTTTGGCTCTAAGTAGGTATAATTGTAGTTCTTAGTCTCAGCCATGATACCATTTACTCAGAGGACTAATTTAGCCTATATATATATATATATATATATATATATATATATATATATATATATAAAATAGGCAAGATATTTGTGTGTGTGCGTGTGTGTATGTGTGTGTGTGTGTGTGTCTGTTTATCTGTCTGTATGTCCTTTAACGAATCCACAATTTTTATCCGATTCTCACCAAAAAATGACACAAATGTTCTTTAGGTTAAGTCTGAGCTCCAGGACCATGGATCAGTTTTAAAGCTTTCATTATACTCGAGCAACGCCGGCTATACTGCTAGTCTTGCAATAAACTTGATGATCGTCGCATGGTCGTTCTGGAGACATTGAGCTCATTTGATGATCGTCGCATGGTGAGTGTCGGGACACCGAGCTCACTTGATGATCGTCGCATGGTGTTTCTTGGGACACCGAGCTCACTTGATGATCGTCGAATGGTGGGTTTGGGACACCGTGCTCACTTGATGATCGTGGCATGGTAGGTCTTGGGACAACGAGATCACTTGATGATCGTCATATGATGGCTCTTGGGACCCCGTGCTCAATTGATGACCGTCGCCTGGTGTTTCTGAGACACCGTGATCACTTGATGATCGTCGCCTGGTGGTTCTTGAGACACTGAGCTCACATGATGATCGTCGCATGGTGGGTCTTGGTACACTGTGCTCACTTGATGATCGTTGCATGGTGGTTCTTGGGACATCGAGCTCACTTGATGATCGTCGCATGGTGGTTCTTGTGACACCGAGCTCACTTGATGACCGTCGCATGGTGGTTTTTGAGACATCGAGCTCACTTGATGATCGTCGCATGGTAGGTCTTGGGACAATGAGTTCACTTGATTATCGTCGTATGGTGGTTCTTGGGACACTGAGCACACTTGATTATCGTCGTATGGTGGTTCTTGGGACACTGAGCTCACATGATGATCGTCGTATGTTGGTTCTTGGGACACTGAGCTCACTTGATGATCGTCGCATGGTGGTTCTCAGGACACCGAGCTCACTTGATGATCGTCGCATGGATATTCCTGGGACACCGTGATCAATTGTTAATCGTCGCATGGTGGTTCCTGGGACACCGTGCTCACTTGATGATCGTCGCATGGATATTCCTGGGACACCGTGATCAATTGTTAATCGTCGCATGGTGGGTCTTGCGGCACCGTGCTCACTTGATGATCGGCGCATGGTGGTTCTTGGTACATCGAGCTCATTTGATGATCGTCGCATGGTGAGTGTCGGGAAAACGAGATCACTTGATCATCGTTGCATGGTCTCTCTTGTGACACCGAGCTCATTGTATGATCGTCGTATGGTAGTTCTCGGGACACCAAGCTCACTTGATGACCGTCGCATGGTGGTTTTTAAGACATCGAGCTCAATTGATGATCGTCGACTGGTGGGTTTGGGACACCGTGCTCACTTGTTGATCGTCGTCTAGTGGTTCTTGGGACACTGAGCTCACTTGACGATCGTCGCATGGTGGTCCTTGGGACACCGTGCTCACTTGATGATCGTCGCATGGTGGTTCTTGGGACACTGTTCTCACTTGATGATCGTCGCATGGTGGTTCTTGGGACACCGTGCTCACTTGATGATCGTCGCATGGTGGTTCTTGGGACACTGTGCTCACTTGATGATCGTCGCATGGTGGTTCTCGGGACACCGAGCTCACTTGATGATCGTCGCATGGTGGTTCCTGAGACACCGTGCTCACTTGATGATCGTCGCATGTTGGGACTTGGGACACCGAGCTCACTTGATGATCGTCGCATGGTGGTTATTGTGTCACCGTGCTCACTTGATGATCGTCGCATGGTGGTTTGTGTGAAAACGAGCTCACTTGATGGTCGTCGCATGGTGGTTCTTGGGACACCGTGCTCACTTTATGATCGTCGCATGGTGGTTCTTGGGACACCGTGCTCACTTGATGATCGTCGCATGGTGGTTCTCGGGACACCGAGCTCACTTGATGACCGTCGCATGGTGGTTCTCGGGACAGCGAGCTCACTTGATGATCGGCGCATGGTGGTTCTCAGGACACCGAGCTCACTTGATGATCGGCGCATGGTGGTTCTTGGGACACCGTGCTCACTTGATGATCGTCGCATGGTGGTTCTTGGGACACCGTGCTCACTTGATGATCGTCGCATGGTGGTTCTCGGGACACCGAGCTCACTAGATGACCGTCGCATGGTGGTCCTTGGGACACCGTGCTCACTTGTTAATCATCGCATGGTGGTTCTTGGGACACTGTTCTCACTTGATGATCGTCGCATGGTGGTTCTTGCGACACCGTGCTCACTTGATGATCGTCGCATGGTGGTTCTTGGGACACCGTGCTCACTTGATGATCGTCGCATGGTGGTTCCTGAGACACCGTGCTCACTTGATGATCGTCGCATGTTGGGACTTGGGACACCGAGCTCACTTGATGATCGGCGCATGGTGGTTATTGTGTCACCGTGCTCACTTGATGATCGTCGCATGGTGGTTTGTGTGAAAACGAGCTCACTTGATGGTCGTCGCTTGGTGGTCCTTGGGACTCCGTGTTCACTTGATCCTCCTCGCATGGTCGTTCTTGGGACATTGAGCTCACATGATGATCGGGGCTTGGTAGTTTTTGGGACACCGTGCTCACTTTATGATCGTCGCATGGTGGTTCTTGGGACACCGTGCTCACTTGATGATCGTCGCATGGTGGTTCTCGGGACACCGAGCTCACTTGATGATCGTCGCATGGTGGTTCCTGGGACACCGTGCTCACTTGATGATCGTCGCATGTTGGGACTTGGGACACCGAGCTCACTTGATGATCGGCGCTTGGTGGTTCTTGGGACATCGAGCTCATATGATGATCGTCGCATGGTGGTTATTGTGTCACCGTGCTCACTTGATGATCGTCGCATGGTGGTTTGTGTGAAAACGAGCTCACTTGATGGTCGTCGCTTGGTGTTTCTTGGGACTCCGTGTTCATTTGATTCTCCTCGCATGGTCGTTCTTGGGACATTGAGCTCACATGATGATCGGGGCTTGGTGGTTTTTGGGACACCGTACTCACTTGATGATCGTCGCGTGGTGTGTCTTGGGACAGCGTGCTCACTTGATGATCGTCGCATGGTGTTTCTTAGGACACCGTACTCACTTGATGATCGTCGCATGTTGGTTCTTGGGACACCGAGCACATTTGATTACCGTCGCATGGTGGTTCTTGGGACATCGTGCTCACTTGATGATCGTCGCATGAATTGTTCTTGGGACATCGAGCTCACTTGATTATCGTCGCATTGTGGTTCCTGGGACACAGTGCTCACTTGATGATCGTCGCATGGTGGGTCTTGGTACATCGAGCTCATTTGATGATCGTCGCATGGTGAGTGTCGGGAAAACGAGATCACTTGATCATCGTTGAATGGTCTTTCTTGTGACACCGAGCTCATTTTATGATCGTCGTATGGTAGTTCTCGGGACACCAAGCTCATTTGATGACCGTCGCATGGTGGTTTTTAAGACATCGAGCTCAATTGATGATCGTCGACTGTTGGGTTTGGGACACCGTTCTCACTTGTTGATCGTCGCCTAGTGGTTCTTGAGACACCGTGCTCTCTAGTTTATCGTCGCATGCGGGTTCTTGGGACACCGAGCTCACATGACGATCGTCGCATGGTGGTTCTTGGGATACCGTGCTCACTTGATGATCGTCGCATGGGGGTTCTTCGGACACCGAGCTCACATGACGATCGTCGCATGGTGGTTCTTGGGACACTGAGCTCACTTGACGATCGTCACATGGTGGTTCTTGAGACACCGTGCTCACTTGATGATCGTCGCATGGTGGTTCTTGGGACAGCGTGCTCACTTGATGATCGTCGCATGGTGGTTCTTGGGACACCGTACTCACTTGATGATCGTCGCATGGTGGTTCTTGGGACACTGTGCTCACTTGATGATCGTCGCATGGTGGTTCTTGGGACACTGAGCTCACTTGACGATCGTCACATGGTGGTTCTTGAGACACCGTGCTCACTTGATGATCGTCGCATGGTGGTTCTTGGGACACCGTGCTCACTTGATGATCGTCGCATGGTGGTTCTTGGGACACCGTGCTCACGTGATGATCGTCGCATGGTGGTTCTTGGGACACGTGCTCACTTGATGATCGTCGCATGGTGGTTCTTGGGACACCGTGCTCACTTGATGATCGTCGCATGGTGGTTCTTGGGACACCGTGCTCACTTGATGATCGTCGCATGGTGGTTCTTGGGACACCGTGCTCACTTGATGATCGTCACATGGTGGTTCTTGGGACACCGTGCTCACTTGATGATCGTCGCATGGTGGTTCTTGGGACACGTGCTCACTTGATGATCGTCGCATGGTGGTTCTTGGGACACCGTGCTCACTTGATGATCGTCGCATGGTGGTTCTTGGGACACCGTGCTCACTTGATGATCGCCGCATGGTGGTTCTTGGGACACCGTGCTCACTTGATGATCGTCGCATGGTGGTTCTTGGGACACGTGCTCACTTGATGATCGTCGCATGATGGTGCGTGCGACACCGTGCTCACTTGATGATCGTCGCATGGTGGTTCTTGGGACACCGTGCTCACTTGATGATCGTCGCATGGTGGTTCTTGGGACACGTGCTCACTTGATGATCGTCGCATGGTGGTTCTTGGGACACTGTGCTCACATGACGATCGTCGCATGGTGGTTCTTGGGACACTGAGCTCACTTGATGATCGTCGCATGGTGGTTCTTGGGACACCGTGCTCACTTGATGATCATCGCATGGTGGTTCTTGGGACACTGTGCTCACTTGATGATCGTCGCATGGTGGTTCTGGGACACTGTGCTCACTTGATGATCGTCGCATGGTGGTTCTTGGTAACACTGTGCTCGCTTGGATGATCGTCGTGGCCGGTGGTTCTTGGGACACTGGGAGCTCACATGGACGATCGTCGCATGGTGGTTCTTTGGGACACTGTGCTCACTTGATGATCGTCGCATGCAGGTGGTTCTTGGGACACTGAGCCTGCTGACGATCGTCGCCGGTGGTTCTTTGGGACACCGTGCTCACTTGATGATCGTCGCATGGTGGTTCTTGGGACACCGTGTCACTGATGATCGTCAAGGTGGTTCTTGGGACATCGTCACTTGATGATCGTCACGGTGGTTCTTGGGACACTGTGCTCACATGACGATCGTCGCATGGTGGTTCTTTGGGACACTGAGCTCACTTGGACGATCACCGGTGGTTCTTGTATAACAAAGCCTACTTGATGATCGTCGCATGGTGGTTCTTGGGACACCGTGCTCACTTCTGATGATCGTCGCATGGTGGTTCTTGGGACACTGTGCTCACTTGATGATCGTCGCATTGTGGTTCTTGGGACACTGTGCTCACATGACGATCGTCACATGGTGGTTCTGGGACACTCAGCTTCACGATGACGATCGTCCTAGGTATCGACACCGTGCTCACTTGATGATCGTCGCATGGTGGTTCTTGAGACACCGTGCCTCCGATTTGATGATCGTCGCATGTAGTGGTTCTTGGGACACCGTACCACTTGATATCGTCGTAATGGTGGTTCTTGGACATGCAAGCGCCTTGATGATCGTCGTATGGTGTTCTTGGGATACTGTGCTCATATGACGATCGTCAAGGTGTGGACACTGGAGTCACTTGGACGATCGTCACATGGTGCTCCTGAGACACTGCTCACGATGATCGTCGTACGGTGGTTCTGGGACGGTGCTCATGATGATCGTCACATGGTTCTTGGGACACTGTGCTCAATGGCGATCGTCGTATTGTGGTTCTTTGGGACACTGTACGTCTACATGACGATCGTCACATGGCGGTTCTTGAGACACTGTGTCTACTTGATGATCGTCGCATGGTGGTTCTTGGGTTTACTGTGCTCAAGTGACGATCGTCACATGGTGGTTCTTGGACACTGAGCTCACTTTGACGATCGTCAGCATGGTGGTTCTTGAGACACTGAGCTCTACTGATCGTCACATGGTGGTTCTGAGACACTGTGCTCACTTGATGATCGTCGCATGGTGGTTCTTGGGACACTGTGCTCGCGACGATCGTCACGGTGGTTCTTGAGACACTGTGCTCACTTGATGATCGTCGCACAGGAAACTTTTGGACATCTGTGCTCGCGGCGACGATCGTCACATGGAGGTTCTTGGGACACTGGTGCTCACTACATCAATGGTGTTCTTGGGACACGTCAGCGCTGACGATCGTCACATTGTGTTCGAGACACTGTGTCTACTTGATGATCGTCGCATGGTGGTTCTTGGGACACTGTGCTCACATGACGACTGTCACATGGTGGTTCTGGGACACTGAGCTCACTTGGACGATCGTCACATGGTGGTTCTATATTCGAGCTCACTTGACGATCGTCACATGGTTCTTGGAGACACTGCGTTCACTTGATGATCGCTCTTGTGTTCTTGGGGACGGTGCTCACTTGATGATCGTCGCATGGTGGTTCTTGGGGGACACCGTGTCTACTTGATGATCGTCGGTGTTCTTTGGGACACCGTGCTCATTTATTATTCGTATGGTGGTTCTCGGGACACTGAGCTCTTTATGATCGTCGCATGGTGGTTCCTGAGACACCGTGCTCACTTGATGATCGTCGCATGTTGGGGATTTGGACACCGAGCTCACTTGATGATCCTCGCATGGTGGTTATTGGTGTCACCGTGGCTCACTTGATGATCGTCGCATGGTGGTTTAAGGGGAAAACGAGCTCACTTGATGGTCGTCGTTTGGTATCCTTGGGACTCCGTGTTCACTTGATCCTCCTCGGTAATGGTCGTTCTTGGGACATTGAGCTCACATTGTCATTGCGGTTGGACACCGTGCTCACTTTATGATCGTCGAATGGGTGGTTCCGGGACACCGTGCCTTACTGATGATCGTCGAAATCGGTGGGTTCTTGGGACACCGTGCTCACGATGATCGTCGCATGGTGGTTCTCGGGACACCGAGCTACTTGATGATCGTCGCATGGTTCTGGACACCAAGTCACTGACATTCGTCGCATGTTGGGACTTGGGACACCGAGCTCACTTGATGATCGGCGCTTGGTGGTTCTTGGGACATCGAGCTCATATGATGATCGTCGTGCAGGTGTTATTGTGTCACCGTGCTCACTTGATGATCGTCGCATGGTGGTTTATGTGGAAACGAGCTCACTTGATGGTCGTCGCTTCTGGTGTTTCTTGGGACTCCGTGTTCACTTGGATCTCCTCGCATGGTCGTTCTGGGACATTGAGCTCACATGATGATCGGGCTTGTGGTTATTGGGGCCGTCACCGATGATCGTCGCATGGTGGTTTGTGTGAAAACGAGCTCACTTGATGGTCGTCGCTTGGTGTTTCTTGGGATTCCGTGTTCACTTGATTCTCCTCGCATGGTCGTTCTGGGACATTGAGCTCACATGATGATCGGGGCTTGTGGTTCTCGGCACTGAGCTATTTGATGATCGTCGCACAGTCCTTAGACACCGTGCTCACTTGATGATCGTCCGATGGTGGTTGTTGTGACACCGAGATCACTTGATGATCGTCGCGGTGGTTCTGGATACCGTGCTCGCTTGATGATCGTCGCATGGTGGTTCTTGGGACACTGAGCTCACAGACGATCGTCGCATGGTGGTTCTTGGGACACTGTGCTCACTTGATGATCGTCGCATGGTGGTTCTTGGGACACTGAGCTCACATGACGATCGTCGCATGGTGTCTTTGGGACACCGTGCTCACTTGATGATCACCGTATGGTGGTTCTTGGGACACCGTGCTCACTTGATGATCGTCGCATGGTGGTTCTTGGGACAATGCTCACTTGATGATCGTCGCATGGTGGTTCTTGGGACACTGTGCTCACATGACGATCGTCGCATGGTGGTTCTTTGGGACACTGAGCTCACTAGACGATCGTCATACGGTGGTTCTTGAGACACTGTGCTCACTTGATGATCGTCGCATGGTGGTTCTTGGGACACCGCTCGCTTGATGAATGGCCGCATGGTGGTTTTTTGGGACACTGTGCTCACTTGATGATCGTCGCAAGGTGGTTCTTGGGACACTAGCTCACATGACGATCGTCGCATGTGGTGGTTCTTGAGACCTGTGCTCACATGACGATCGTCGCATAGTGGTTCTTGAGACTGTGCTCACTTGATCGTCATGGTAGGTTCTTGGACACCGTGCTCCTTGATGATCGTCGCATGGTGGTTCTTGGGACACCGTGCTCATGATCGTCGCATGGTGGTTCTTGGGACACTGTGCTCCTTGATGATCGTCGCATGAGTGGTTCTTTGGGACACTGTGCTCACTTGATGATCGTCGCATGGTGGTTCTTGGGACACTGTCCTCTGCCATGACGATCGTCACATGGTGGTTCTTGGGACTGTGCTCACGTGACGATCGTCGCATGGTGGTTCTTGGGACACCGTGCTCACTTGATGATCGTCGCATGGTGGTTCTTGAGACACCGTGCTCACTTGATGATCGTCGCATGGTGGTTCTTGGGACACAGCTTCTCATGATGATCGTCGCATGGTGGTTCTTGGGACACGTGCTCATGATGATCGTCGCATGGTGGTTCTGGGACACTGTGCTCACATGACGATCCGTCACGTAGTGGTTCTTGGGACACTGAGCTCACTTGACGATCGTCACATGGTGGTTCTTGAACACTGTGCTCTCACTTGATGATCGTCGCATGGTGGTTCTTGGGACACTGTGCTCACTGACGATCGTCACATGGTGGTTCTTGGGACACTGTTGTCACTGATGATCGTCGCATGGTGGTTCTTGGGACACTGTGCTCACATGACGATCGTCATGGTGGTTCTTGAACACTGTGCTCACTTGATGATCGTCGCATGGTGGTTCTTGGGACACTGTGCTCACATGACGATCGTCACATGGTGGTTCTTGGGACACTGAGCTCACTTTGACGATCGTCACATGGTGGTTCTTGAGACGCTGAGCTCGCGGCCGTCGTCGCGGTGGTTCTTGAGACACTGTGCTCACTTGATGATCGTCATGGTGGTTCTTGGGACACTGTGCTCACGTGACGATCGTCACATGGTGGTTCTTGAGACACTGTACTCCATGGAGCTGATCGTCGCATGGTGGTGGTTCTTGGGACACTGTGCTCACATGACGATCGTCGTACATGAAGGATGTGGACACTGTGCTAATACGATGATCGTCACATGGTGGTTCTTGGGACACTATGCTCACACAGCAGTCGTCACATGGTGGACATCTCGGAACCTGTGCTCACTTGATGATCGTCACTCGGTGGTTCTTGGGACTGTGCTCACTGACGATCGTCACATGGTGGTTCTTGGGACACTGAGCTCACTTGACGATCGTCACATGGTGGTTCTTGAGACACTGAGCTCACTTGACGATCGTCACATGGTGGACCTTGAGACACTGTGCTCACCAGGTAAATCGCATGGTGGTTCTTGGGACACTGTACTCGCGGTGATCAATCATGGTGGTTCTTGGGACACCGTGCTACTTGATGATCGTCGCATAGTTTCTTGGACACCGTGCTCATTTGATGATCGTTGCATGGTGGTTCTCGGGACACCGAGCTCACTTTATGATCGTCGCATGGTGGTTCCTGAGACACCGTGCTCACTTGATGATCGTCGCATGTTGGGACTTGGGACACCGAGCTCACTTGATGATCCTCGCATGGTGGTTATTGTGTCACCGTGCTCACTTGATGATCGTCGCATGGTGGTTTGTGTGAAAACGAGCTCACTTGATGGTCGTCGCTTGGTGGTCCTTGGGACTCCGTGTTCACTTGATCCTCCTCGCATGGTCGTTCTTGGGACATTGAGCTCACATTATGTTCGGGGCTTGGTGGTTTTTGGGACACCGTGCTCACTTTATGATCGTCGAATGGTGGTTCTTGGGACACCGTGCTCACTTGATGATCGTCGAATGGTGGTTCTTGGGACACCGTGCTCACTTGATGATCGTCGCATGGTGGTTCTCGGGACACCGAGCTTACTTGATGATCGTCGCATGGTAGTTCCTGGGACACCGTGCTCACTTGATGATCGTCGCATGTTGGGACTTGGGACACCGAGCTCACTTGATGATCGGCGCTTGGTGGTTCTTGGGACATCGAGCTCATATGATGATCGTCGCATGGTGGTTATTGTGTCACCGTGCTCACTTGATGATCGTCGCATGGTGGTTTGTGTGAAAACGAGCTCACTTGATGGTCGTCGCTTGGTGTTTCTTGGGACTCCGTGTTCACTTGATTCTCCTCGCATGGTCGTTCTTGGGACATTGAGCTCACATGATGATCGGGGCTTGGTGGTTATTGTGTCACCGTGCTCACTTGATGATCGTCGCATGGTGGTTTGTGTGAAAACGAGCTCACTTGATGGTCGTCGCTTGGTGTTTCTTGGGATTCCGTGTTCACTTGATTCTCCTCGCATGGTCGTTCTTGGGACATTGAGCTCACATGATGATCGGGGCTTGGTGGTTCTCGGGACACCGAGCTTACTTGATGATCGTCGCATGGTAGTTCCTGGGACACCGTGCTCACTTGATGATCGTCCGATGGTGGTTGTTGTGACACCGAGATCACTTGATGATCGTCGCGTGGTGTGTTTTGGGACAGCGTGCTCACTTGATGATCGTCGCATGGTGTTTCTTAGGACACTGTACTCACTTGATGATCGTCGCATGTTGGTTCTTGGGACACCGAGCTCATTTGATTAGCGTCGCATGGTGGTTCTTGGGACACGTGCTCACTTGATGATCGTCGCATGGTGTTTCTTAGGACACTGTACTCACTTTATGATCGTCGCATGGTGGTTCTTGAGACACCGTGCTCACTTGATGATCGTCCGATGGTGGTTGTTGTGACACCGAGTTCACTTGATGATCGTCGCGTGGTGTGTCTTGGGACAGCGTGCTCACTTGATGATCGTCGCATGGTGTTTCTTAGGACACTGTACTCACTTGATGATCGTCGCATGTTGGTTCTTGGGACACCGAGCTCATTTGATTAGCGTCGCATGGTGGTTCTTGGGACATCGAGCTCACTTGATGATCGTCGCATGAATTGTTCTTGGGACATCGAGCTCACTTGATTATCGTCGCATTGTGGTTCCTGGGACACAGTGCTCACTTGTTGATCGTCGCATGGTGGTTCTTGGGACACCGAGCTCACTTGATGATCGTCGCATGGTGGTTCTAGGGACACCGTGGACACTTGATGGTCGTCGCATGGTGGTTCTTGGGAAAACGTGCTCACTTGATGATCGTCGCATGGTGGTTTTTGAGATACGGAGCTCACTTGATGGTCGTCGCATTGTGATTCTTAGGATACCGTGTTCACTTGATGATCGTCGCATGGTCGTTTTTGGGACATTGAGCTCAAATGATGATCGTGGCTTGGTGAGTTCTTGGGACCTCGAGCTCACTTGATTATCGTGCATGGTGGTTCTTAAGACACCGAGCTCACTTGATGATCGTCGCATGGTGGTTCTTTGGTCCCCGTGTTCATGTGATGATCGTCGCATGGTGGTTCTTGAGACACCGTGCTCACTTGATGATCGTCGCATGGTAGTTATTGGGATATCGAGCTCACGTGATAATCGTCGCATGGTGGTTCTTTGGACACCGTGCTCACTTGGTGATCGTCGCATTGTGGTTGTTGGAACATCGAGCTCACTTGATGATCGTCGCATGATGGTGCGTGCGACACCGTGTTCATTTGATGATCCTCGCATCGTTATTCTTGGGACGCCGTGCTGACTTGATGATCGTCGGATGGTGGTTCTTTGGACATCGAGCACACTTGATGATAGTCGCATGGTGGTTCTTGGGACACCATGCTCACTTGATAATCGTAGCATGGTGGGTCTTGGGACAGCGAGCTCACTTAATGATCGTCGAATGGTGGGTCGTCGGACACAGTGCTCACTTGATGATCGTCGCATTGTGATTCTTGGGACGCCGTGCTGACTTGATAATTGTCGCATGGTGGTTCTTGGGACACCGTGCTCATTTTATGACTGTCGCATGGTGGTTTTTGGGACACCGTGCTCACTGGATGAACCTCGCATGGTTGTTTTGGAACACCGTACTGAGTTGATGATAGTCGCATGGTGGTTCTTGAGATAACGGCACATTCATCATCGTCGCATGGTGGTTCTTGGGACACCGATCTGACTAGATGATCGCCGAATAGTGGTTCTTGGGACACCGTGCTCACTTGATGATCGGTGCATGGTGGTTTTTGTGAAAACGAGCTCACTTGATGATCGCCGAATGGTGGTTCTTGGGACACCGTGTTCACTTGATGATCGTCGCATGGTCGTTCTGGAGACATTGAGCTCACATGATGATTGTGGCTTGGAGGTTCTTGGGACAGCGTTGTCACTTGATGATCGTCGCATGGTGGTTTTTGTGACACCGAGCTCACTTGATGATCGTCGCTTTGTGGTTCTTGGAACGCCGTGTTCACTTGATGACGGTCGCATGGTCGTCCTTGGGACATTGAGCTCACATGATGATTGGGGCCTGGTGGTTTTTGGGACACCGTACTCACTTGATGATCGTCGCATGGTGGTTCTTGGGACACCGTGCTCACTTGATGATTGTCCGATAGTGGTTCTTGGGACACCGAGATCACTTGATGATCGTCGAGTGGTGTGTCTTGGGACAGCGTGCTCACTAGATGATCGTCTCATGTTGGTTCTTGGGACATCGAGCTCACTTGATGATCGTCGCATGAATTGTTCTTGGGACATCTAGCTCACTTGATTATCGTCGCATGGTGGTTCCTGGGACACCGAGCTCACTTGATGATCGTCGCATGGTGGTTCCTGGGACATCTAGCTCACTGGATGATCGTCGCATGGTAGCTCTTGGCACACCGAGCTCACTTGATGATCGTCGCATGGTGGTTCTTGGGAAAACGTGCTCACTTGATGATCGTCGCATGGTGGTTTTTGGGATACGGAGCTCACTTGATGGTCGTCGCATTGTGATTATTAGGACACTGTGGTCACTTGATGACGTTCGCATGGTCGGTCTTGGGGCATTGAGATCATATGATGATCGTGGCTTGGTGAGTTCTTGGGACATCGAGCTCACTTGATTATCGTCGCATGGTGGTTCTTAAGACACCGAGCTCACTTGATGATCGTTGCATGGTGGTTCTTGGGACACCGTGCTCACTTGATGATCGTTGCATGTTGGTTCTTGGGACACCGTGCTCACTTGATGATCGTCGCATGGTGGGTTTGGAACACCGAGATCACTTGATGATCGTCGCAATAATTTCATTGGACTGTTCTCAATTTTTTCGAGTTTCGTCAGACACTCTTGGAGGGCCACTTCGGGTTTTATCTAGGACACGACCAGTTTCACCAAATTTCAATATCAAACGTCCTACTCTCATGTGACAGATGCGCTCACGATTAAGATAAATTCGATTAAATTTCCCAGCAACAGATCGATTAGTGGCGCCATCAGCACCAGACATGAACACGAGTTGAACTCGTTCGTCAATTGTTCAGGGTATATCTGAAAATTAAAATAAATTTTTAAGGGCAAATAATAACTGAAAAAACTTTGATAAAAGAACATTTATTTTATACCCAAGGGAAGGAAAAGATATTTTACCTCGCTGATTTCACATTGTTTCACTTCACGTCACGTGTGTGACTTATGGCCCACCCTGTAGAATACACCTAAAAATATTCAAAGTAAAATTAAACGAGGCTACTAAACGATATATGGCCCGGAATGTGAAGAAACTACCATTTTTGACTCGTAGAGAAATTCAAAACGATTTGAAAAAATGCCAGATTTAAAGTGAGCAAAGATACAGCTAAGAAATCACCAGTCAGTCAGCTAAGTGCCATACGTGATACACGCCTTGGGCGATCATGTCACGAAAGAGACATGACTGACTGGGCAGAAGATTATCCCGCAGTAGGTTGCCATTGCTTTCTGCGGTAGACTGGTTGTCATCCAATGTTAAAGAAAACCAATCTGCCCTGTTATTTGACTCATAGCTAGAGGGGGAAGAGATGTATTATATTATTAAGTAGTAATTAGTGGGGGATCAGTTTATTACTTCATAACAATATAAAACTGATACCCCACTTATTGCTCATTAGAAGCCTTAATAATTTTTTCAACCATTATATACAGTCAGTCAGTTAAGGGCCATACGTAATTTACGCTAGGGAGATTATGCCTCGAAAGAGACATGACTGGCTGGGCAGAAGATTATCCTGCAGTAAGTTGCCATTGCTTTCTGCGGTAGACTGGTTGCCGACCAAGGCTATAGAACCCAATCTGTCCTATTACATAACTGGAGGTAAGAGACGGATTTCCCAAGAATATTTGTGCGCAAGTGAATGCAAGGAATTAAACTGGACTTCGAACTTGGCTCCGCGATTTGCCGTCCCGAGTCGATATCCACTGCACCACAACGCAAGAAAGACTCCACTATAAAAACGTAAAAATGTGATATGACCGTTGGAAATTTGTTTAAAAGTATGAACATGAATCTGATGAATTCTGGAAGAAAGTTATTTGGTCAGATGAAATAAACATTGAGCTTTTCGGGAAACCTGTGCACCCAAGTACAGAGAAAAAAAGAACTGAATACAACCCAGTAAACACCATCTCAATAGTCAAGTCTGAGGGCGCAAGTGTAATGATCTGAAGTTGTTTTTCACATAAAGGAGCATGAGAAATTGAACTCTTCGAAGGAAGAACGAATGCAGCAAAATACAAGCAAAACTAATGAATCCATCTATTAGAAAAGTGCAACAACTTTGGGGATTGACTGAGATTTTGTTTTCCAACAGGACAATGATCACAGGGCTAAAACAACTCCAATACTGGTTCGATGATGTTCTGGAATGGCCTAGCCAGTCACCGGATCCCAATAAAATGGAAAATTTATGGAAAAACTTGATATTCTTTTGCGGCCATGAAAATTTCTTGATACCATTTTGTCTCAACCTCTCTGGTGAATACCGTTCTAACGGTCAAATATTGAATGGGAATTCTAATGATTTGGGATAGTTTTTTTTTTTTTCTTGGTTAACGGAGTATGAGAAATGTAAGTCTTTAATGGAAGAATGAATGAAGCAAAATACAAACAAGACTAATGAATCCATCTATTAGAAAAGTGCAACAACTTTGAGGATTGACTGAGACTTTATTTTCCAACAGGACGAGGATCCAAAGCACAGGGCCAAAACAACTCAACACTGATTCAATGGAATTTATGATCTGATATTGCCTAGCCAGACACCCGATCTCAGTTCAATAAAAATTAATGAAACAACTAGAATTATGTTTGAAGACGTTACTATCATTTGTAGCATGACAAAGTAAAATTTTTCCAGGAAATCATAATTATCCCTCGTAGAAATTCCACGGGTTCCTCTAGTCGTATAAGATTACAGTAAAGTAGCTTCTATAGACATTACTTTTATAGATATTTTGGTTATGGTCTGTGCATACGCCGCTTAATATAAGATTACAGTAAAGTAGCTTCTATGGACATTACTTTTATAGATATTTTAATAAAATTACACTCTGTGTTATCGTTATTTTATTATCCAATACCTTTATGTTTGAAGACGTTACTATCATTTTTATTATGACAAAGTTAAATTTTTCCAGGAAATCATAATTATCCTTCCGTGGAAATTCCACAGGTTCCGCTAGTATGTATTAACCTAGCACGTCACTTAATCGGCACATCGGGACAATAAGTCTGATACAATACAGACTGTCTTGCTATCAAATCCTATTAAAAGGATTAAAGCAAAAAAATTGTCAAAAGATATACAGCCGATGGTAAAGGGTATTGAAAAACGGCGCAACATTTAAATTTGCTTGTGTGTACACTGGGTGCTGTCGTTTGAAAGAGGAAAATAAATACCACTGAAAATATTCGAAGTAGTGGTTGTCAGTGAAAATTAAATGCGGTTACTGGACGATTATAGTCATGAATGTGAGGAAACAACAATTTTTTGACTCTAAGTGAAATTCAGAGCCATCTGAAAAATGCCGGAATTAAAGTAAAGATACAATTAAGGATCGCTGAAGTGTACAGGTCCATATTCTAAATTACGAAAGAAAATTCTATTGCAAAAACGTAAACGTGTGCAAGACTGTTTGAAATTTGTTTAAAAGTATGAACATGAATCAAACGATTTCTGGAAAATTTTTTTTTTAATCATATCACCCCGAGCAAGGCGGTAACGCCACTGATGTGCAGGGGGCTACATAAGATTGAAGAGATTGGAAAAGAGAAAACCGCATCCTAAACAGGAAACAAGGGATGACGAGGTTGTAGTGTGAACCGGGCGATAGTTTAGTCTATCTACTCCAATTGAAAAAAAAAGAGTGAGAAGTTTGGAAAAGAGAAAACCAGAAACCGCATCCTAAACAGGAAACAAGGGACGAGGCTCTTCACCTGTTCAATAGACGTGGGTGGAGTGTGAACCGGGCGATAGTTCAGTCTATCTACTCCAATTGAAAAGAAAAGAGTGAGAAGTTTGGAAAAGAGAAAACCGGAAACCGCATCCTAAACAGGAAACAAGGGATGAGCCTCTTCACCTGTTCATTTGGTCAGATAAAAGGAAAATTGAGCTTTTCAGTAAAAACGTACATCCAAGAAGATAGAAACCAACCCAGTATGAATAGAATACCGTTCTGACGGACAAATATTGAATGGGAATTCTAATGATTTGGGATTGGTTTTTTTTTTTGTTTTTGTTTTTGTTTTTGTTTGTTTTTTTGTTATTTTCTTGGATAACGGAGTATGAGAAATATAAGTCTTTAATGGAAGAATGAATGAAGCAAAATACAAGCAAGACTAATCAATCCCTCTAATTAAAAGTGCAACAACGTTGGGGATTGACTGAGATTTAGTTTTCCAACAGGGCAATGATCACAGGGCTAAAACAACTCCAATACTGGTTCGATGAAAATGAAATTGATGTTCTGGAATGGCCTAGCCAGTCACCGGATTTCAATGAAATGGAAAATTCATGGAAAAACTTGATGTTCTTTTGCGGCCATGAAAGTTTCTTGATACCATTTTGTCTCAACCTCTCTGGTGAATTGTACGATCAATCTGTTAACAGTAGAAAGGGATATTGAAAGATTGTCAGATATTTTTTTTACTAAGACCACCTTCATGTTGGCCCACAATACGTCCGTATTTTAATCATATCACTTATAGAATACGGTTCTAACGTAATACGTAAGGCGATACGTAAGAGTGAAAAGATTAGAAGAGAGAAAGCCGGAAACCACATCCTAAACAGGGAACAAGGGATGAGCCTCTACACCTGTTCAATAGACGTGGGTGGAGTGTGAACCGTCGATAGTTTAGTCTATCTACTCCAATTATATATATATATATATATATATATATATATATATATATCTGACATACAGGCAGATAAACAGACACACACACAAACATCTTGCTTTATATATATATATATATATATATATATATCGATTTTCTGCACTATTGTAAGAACTGCAACCTTGAAACTTTTGAATATCGTTTCTTATGTCTTTGTCTATGAGTGTATCAAATTTGATTAAAATCGCATCACTCCTTCTATAACCGATTTTTTCGATTATCGATTTTCGATATTTATCGGGGGTACCTCGACACAAAACCTAACTAAGAACACTCGCAGACGCTTATAGTACAATTGTGTAAATTTTCTAGAAAATCGGTTCAGCCGTTTCGGAGTCTATAGGTAACGGACACACACACACACAGACACACACACAGACAAAGTTCCATTTATAAATAAGTTTATATATATATATATATATATATATATATATATATATATATATATATATATATATATACTTTAGGTTTTGATTTCAATAACATTATTCAGTTTTTACGCCTGTAGGCATTGTTCTCAGTCACTCATTCAATTCGGTGAGTCATGTGGGCCACCTTGTTCCACTTCAGGAGTTTTCGTAGTGACCTACATATATTTCAATGTTATAGCAATGTCATTTATCAACTCTCTGTTTCATAATGACTCGCGTGCTTCAAATAGAATTTACACATGGGTTGTTTCGGGATAATGCCAGACTGACCTAATCCTTCCTAAGCTGTCCTCGAGGTTCGAACCTGGATTTATTCATATGTAGGTGAAAGGCGGTTGCTTAATAGGCACAACATTTCAATAAAAACGACTTTTCGCTTCATTTCTTCATTTCTATGTGTCTCTTTAGGACGTAGTCGATCATGGTCCTCTACATCTTCCTATCTCTTTTCGCTCTTAATACACCATCCCCCTGTAATCCTGGTTAATCCCTGCTGTACTATCCATCTGCTCAAGCCCATCAAGTATGTCAAGCGTTGCTTTCCTCTGTCTCTCTTCCCGTCTACCGGTCTCCAAGCCCTCCTTCTTCATTCTTTCTTTTATGTTCCCTGTCTTTTCAGGACATAGGCGATCATGGCTTTCCACGTCTCCCTATAGCTGGTGGCTCTTAGCACGCCTTCTCCTGTTACACCATGCAACCCTCGTTCCGTCATTCACCTTATCAGGTCCTTCAAATATGTTATCCGCTGCTTTACCCTGTCTCTTTTCCCCTCTATCTGGCCTGTTAGTATCAGGTTCTCCAAGCCCTCCTTCCTCATTGCAAGTCCCAGGAACTTTAGCTATCTCTTTTCCTTTTCGTTTCCCTGCTTTCCAAAACCTCATCGTTGCTCACATGCTCTGTCCATGATATCCGCAGCATCCTTCTGTAGAACCACATTTCAGTTGCTTCAAGTTTTTCTTTCATCTTCGATGATATTGTCCAGCATTCACTGCCATATTGAAGAACGGACAACACATAGCAATCCAGTACTCTCTTCTTTGTTTCTAGCAAAATTGTCCTGTTTCTTAATACTTTACTCAACTTCTGGAATGCTTCCTTCGCCATACCAATTCGCCTTCGGATTTCTGTGTCACACTTTCCGTCTTCTGTTAGAAAATTTTCCAGGTATTCAAATTTTTGTACCTGCTTGATTTTAGTATTTGGCATTTTGGGCTGCCCTTTTTGCTGATGACCATGCATTTGATTTTCTTGCAGTTTATTTTTAGTCCTTTCTTGTCATTCGCTTCAGCTACCTTCTGTAGGAGGTCTTGTAGTTTCCTTTCCGTGTCTGCTATAAACACTGTAACATCTGCGTATCTTATATTGTTTAAAATGTGGCCTCCGACGGCGAAGAACTTCAGCTGTCTTTTCATAATGTTAAGTGTTACTTTGCTTTCCGTTTCCATCCTCTTTAAACCTCACCCTTTCTCTTATGCTCCGTCCATGGTATTCTCAGCATCCTTCTGTAGAACCACATTTCCAGAATGTTCCTATCTATCTATCTATCTATCTATCTATCTATCTATCTATCTATCTATCTAAATCTGTTCATATCTATCTATCTATCTATCTATCTATCTATCTATCTATCTATCTATCTATCTATCTATTGCTTCAAGTTTTTCCGTCATCTTTCATGAGATTGTCCAGCATTCGCTACCATATTGAAGAACTGACATACCATAACAATCCAGTAATCTCTTCTTTGTTTCTAGCAAATCTTTCCTGTCACTTAATACTTTACTCAGAATCTGGATTGTATCATCATTCGCCATGTCAATACGACTTATCTCAGGGTCGCACTTTCCCTCGTCTGTTATAACATTTCCTATGCATTTAAATTTTTTTACCTGTTTGTTTTTAGTCTCTCCTGTACCTGGCATTTTGGATTCCTCTTTTTACTGAACTGTTCAAATTCCAAACAATTATATCTTGTTAAGTTTTTGTCATTTAAACGTGAATGTTCGCCTATATTCTGTTAGTTTTTCTAGTTCTTTAAAAGATTATGTTTGTCTATATTATATTCTGTTAGTTTTTCTTGGTCTTTGAAATCACGTTTTCTGAAACACACGCCCAAGTGAAACCAATCTAATTCCAACATGAAACATTTCAAACAATCACGATCTCCTCCCTTTCGACATCAAATGCAACCAACAAAACACACGCACATCTGAAAATATATTAGTCCTACACACAAACACGCAAAGAACTCAAGTGTATTTCCACATAGACTTAATTAGCTTAAATACAAATGCTAAAAAGAGGTCTCGATAAGACAAACATAGGCACACGAACGTAAAAAAAAAGAAATAAAATGACATGAATCCACCAACTAACACGTCAGCATATTCTCAATGGTACGATCGAAAGATACTAAATACCTGTTTTAAGCACCTGCTTTAAATAACACCCACCTAGACGGCCAAATCTATCAATGGCTGAACCATATGTTTTGTGATAGGGGCGCAGTATCTAATAAAAGTTCAGTGCTAAAAGTGTAAGCAGCCAAACAAATTGTTTAAAATTAGAAAAGCTAGATAGTAAGGGAATGTCACGTGACCCTGGGGGGCTTTTGAAAACTGGTTGTTCATTCATTAGTTTTGTCCTTGCAGAGACGGGTTCAGGCCAGAAATAGGCAGTTCGTCAATTCACCAATAACCGGGTAGCAAATAAATACCGGGTGCGACAAGGCCAAAAAAAGGGGTGTTACAAACACGTACCACTTTTCTGGGTGTTAACACTTGATACAGAAAACAGTGAATTAGTGGCAGCACACACACACACACACACACACACACACACACATATATATATATATATATATATATATAATCCATTTGTAAACGAGAACTCGTTTACAAATGGAAAATATTCAAGAGTTCTACAATAAGTGTAGTAACTCGTTTACAAATGGAAAATATTCAAGAGTTCTACAATAAGCGTAATAACTCGTTTACAAATGGAAAATATTCAAGAGTTCTACAATAAGTGTAGTAACTCGTTTACAAATGGAAAATATTCAAGAGTTCTACAATAAGCGTAGTAACTCGTTTACAAATGGAAAATATTCAAGAGTTCTACAATAAGCGTAATAACTCGTTTACAAATGGAAAATATTCAAAAGTTCTACAATAAGCGTAGTAACTCGTTTACAAATGGAAAATATTCAAAAGTTCTACAATAGCGTAATAACTCGAAATAATAGTAGAAGTTCTACAATATAATTGTATTGAACACTTTTTAATACAAATGTGCACTGGTCTAATCTTATGATCAGAAACTAAGTAATTAAACAATCAATATAGATATATATATGTAGAGGGAGAGAGAGAGAGAGAGAGAGAGAGAGAGAGATATGATGTACTAATTAGTTTTTACGGTTTATCAACATTTTGTAGGTTATTTTAAATCTAGAAAATATTTTAGATTGTAAAATTTTTTTACTAATATACTGATAGAAGTCCTACTAATTAACCCATAGCTGGAGGGAGAAGATATGGATTAATACCTCTCTCAAGGGTATTTGCGCGTAAGTGAATATAATAAACTCGATTAGAATTGAAAGTCGACTATTCGATTTTCTATCCCGAGACGTTATTCATTACACCAACGACGCATCAAAGCTTACAGCACTTCGCATTCAGAAGTAGTCACCCATATAGAGAGTGACCAGGCAACAATGCTGCTTAACTGCGGTGATCGCACGAGAACCAGTGTTTCAACGAAATTTGGCCGTAAGTACAATATATAAAGTAAGTATATGTTGTGTAATCTCCCCTTTTTCTATGATAATGGACTCGACTTGAGTATACATATACTCCTGCCATAGAGAGAATCAGGATCCGATCCGTAACAACCGATGAGATCCGTAGGTTACCGTAAGGTACCGAGAGATACCGAAGTTCCACAGAGAATACCGCGTCAATAGCCATGGTAGCTCTGAGCTCCACTGAGACAGAATAGTATTTCACAGCAACCGTCAGTTCCGACGTGGACATAATAATTCTAGCACGGCTTCACTTCAAAGACTTATATATATATATATATATATTCCTTACTAATCGTATTCCTGGATTACTAACCTGCGTTCAAGTTTGTATCTTTACGTTTAAATGCAACTTATTTTTCTATCTCAAATGTCTGTTTTGTTGTTCATTATTTTGTGCGGTTGTTCACCCAAAATTCGAAAAAGTATATATATATATATATATATATATATATATATATATATATATATGCTTAAGGTGACATCAATCTCTTACGTGACAAACTGTTACTTATATTAATTCTAATTATCAGTCTGTCTCTGTGAATATATATATATATATATATATATATATATATATATATATATATATATATATATGAGTGAATACAGAACGAAGAAATAAATTTTACAACGTCCAAATCATTAATTTAAAACAGTGCTCGATATATAATATATAGAGCTGTAAATATTATAAATTATATTTTAGAACATGTACATAATTTTTTTCAATATATATATTGGAAAAAATTAGGCACATGTTCTAAACATATATATATATATATTTATATATATATATATATACACACACTGACAGAATTGAATAGACCCCAGGGTAAATTTGATTTCTGATATTTGTTTTTAATAACCAAGATAAATTAACATAGATTATTTGATTAAAATTGCAGATAACAATACTGGAACATGCCACGAACCAAAGGAGCATCAGCGCTATCCGAATTTCAGCGAGGATGTATTGTGGGCCAACATGAAAGTGGTCTTAGTAAAAAAATATATGACAATCTTTCAATATCCCTTTTTACTGTTAACAGATTGATCGTACAATTCACCAGATTGAGACAAAATGGTATCAAGAAACTTTCATGGCCGCAAAAGAACATCAAGTTTTTCCATGAATTTTCCATTTCATTGAAATTCGGTGACTGGCTAGACCATTCCAGAACATCAATTTCGTTTTCATCGAACCAGTATTGGAGTTGTTTTAGCCCTGTGATCATTGCCCTGTTGGAAAACTAAATCTCAGTCAATCCCCAAAGTTGTTGCACTTTTAATTAGATGGATTGATTAGTCTTGCTTGTATTTTGCTTCATTCATTCTTCCATTAAAGACTTACATTTCTCATACTACGTAATCCAAGAAAAAGAAAAAACAAAAAAAAAACAATCCCAAATCATTAGAATTCCCATTCAATATTTGACCGTTAGAACGGTATTCTATAAGTGATATGGTTAAAATACGTAAGGCGGTACGTAAGAGTGAAAAGTGAACGGTATTCTATAATTGATATGATTAAAAAAAAAAAAAAAATATATATATATATATATATATATATATATATATATATATATATATACCTTAATCATATCACCCCGAGCAAGGCGGTAACGCCACTGATGTGCAGGGGGCTACGCAAGAGTGCAAAGAGTAGAAGAGAGTAGAAGAGAGAAAGCCGGAAACCACATCCTAAACAGGAAACAAGGGATGAGCCTCTTCACCTGTTCAATAGATGTGGGTGGAGTGTGAACCGGGCGATAGTTTAGTCTATCTACTCTAATTGAAAGAAAAAAAAACAAAGTGAGAAGATTAGAAAAGAGAAAACCGGAAACCGCATCCTAAACAGGAAACAAGGGATGAGCCTCTTCACCTGTTCAATAGATGTGGGTGGAGTGTGAACCGAGCGATAGTTTAATCTATCTACTCCAATTATATATATATATATATATATATATATATATATATATATAAAGTAATTTTTGATGTGATCTTATGATTGTTTTCTTTTGAGAACATAAATTATGTAAAAATTGTCCAAATGTTATGTTTATCCTGCGCTTTCGGCTATACTTTTAGCAATTTTCGAGGATGAATGTTATTTTACGTCTAAGAAAATGTATGTAGCGTTATGTACACTACCGACCATAAGTTTGGGACCAGCCAAATTTTTTTCACAAAGTTTTAAAAATTTCATTTTTAGCAGAATCAAATTCGCCGAGTTTGAATTTTTTGTTATTCTTATGCAGATGTCAAGTAAAAAAAAAGTATTCTTTTCAACTTTAAAGTAAACATTTACTCAGTTTGCTACTTGACTCCTCTTATTGTGAACAAGTTTTTGCCGAAAATTCAGATTTATTCAGATATTATAATTACGGTATAATTCATTTTTGTAAACCATATTACTACGGTATAAGTGGCAAGGAAGAAACAGATTAGCATTGAAAAAAGAGCTCAGGTTGAAATTCTTTCGAAAGAAGGATATTCTGAACGTGTTATCGCATTATTGCCTTCAACGACTTCGTGAAATATTGACAGAAAAAGATCTTGTAGGCCCAGAGTAACATCTATTGTAGAGGATAGGCACTTGACCATATCTAGCAAGAGGAATAGAAACAAAAACGCTCCGGAATTAACAAATGAAATTAATTCTACTCGGCAAGATCCAGTATCTGTTACTACTGTTAAGAAACGACTTCATTCTGCTTGGCAATGAAACGACTATTAAAGAAGGAGAATAAGGGATGAAATTGATCGTACAGTTCGAAATGAACTTCCTAAAAATGAACAAATGTTGTTTAACTGCTTGCAGGATGCTTGGAAATCACTTTCACCAACTTATTTTCGTAAGTTATTAGAAAGAATCCCAAGGATTTGCTCTACAGTAATAAAGGCTCGTGGTGGTTTCTTTGATGAAAAGAAAATATGAATTAACTTTAATTAAATTTGAAATTACTTTACGTTAATTTTGGTTTCAATTATTGTACAATTGTAAGCAACAATGAAATATATCTATATTTATTCTTCTAAGACATAAAATTTGTTATTTCTTTCTCTTAGAGAATAAATCTAAGTGGTCCCAAACTTATGGTTGGTAGTGTATGACGTAGAGATGTGTGTTTGTGTTATATAGCGAACACGGTAAGCACGTTTTTAACGCGTTCGTAGTTGATATTATTGAATGTTGGGTTTTTTTTTTTATCAAGAAAGCCTCCATTTTCTATTTTAGTTCTTTTTTTTTTATTTTTGGATGTAGATGATGCTATGATATTCGTGTTGTCATCAAGTATGTTCCGTATAGGGTTTGATAGGTCATCGCGTGTGTTTCAGTGAGACCCGTTCCGAGAGATGCAGCGCGAGTCTTCGAGTTAGCTTCGTAGTTGTATGGCCGATATAATTATTTACGAAATTTAGATCAAGAATGTAGTTCTTCAAGGAACATTTAAATTCATAAATAATATTGGGTTCGTCGTAGTTTGAATAACGAGAGTGAATTGTTCTTGATGATTCTTGATTCTTGATTAGCGGTTTTAAATTTTGTATAATAGATGATTAATTTAATTTTTTTTTTTTTTGTTTAAGTCGACGAGAGTTGCGTATTTTCGGACGATGTTTCAAAATAAAGATTCGTCCTGTTATTGTCACTGTTTTGCAGGGGGTTACATAGGAGGAAAGTTATAAGAAATGAGCACAAGAGCATGAGAGAGAGGATGCAGGTTAGTGAGATAGAAGATGACTATTGACTTTATATTTAAATTCTTGGAGATTGTAGCTGTCGGGAAAGCAAGTAAATGGTAGGGAATTCCACAGGCGGGAAATGCGAGAAAAGAAGCTGTTAGAGTAAAATTTCCGTTTACATTTTATTGGTTTCACAGTAAAAGGGTTGGACCTAGTTGCTAATCTTGTGGCTCGAGTAAATTTATATATAAAGGGGCACCAGTGAGCTAAGTTCATCGGAGCAGAAGCCATGAAAGTATTTATAGAAGAGACACAGAGAGGACACATTGTACCGGTGAGAAAGTGATTGTATCCGAGCTGCCAAGTAGAGATCTATCACATTACAGATTCTCCGTTAGATTTTGTCAAGGACACCTAAGTGGATAGCAGGAGCACCCGACCAGATATGGCAGCAGTATTCAATGCAAGGACGGATGGTAGATTTATATATGTGCAGGATTGTTTCAGACGGAAAAAAACTTCTTGGCCCTACAAATAGAACCGACTTTCTTAGCAGCGGATTTAGCTATGGATTCTATATAGTCATTCCACTTGAGGTTTGTTGTGAGTGTTAAGCCGAGGAGGCGCTGTGTTTTGCTTTCAGGGAGACTAGCCCTTATACAGTTAGTCTCCCTTTTCGGATATCACATATTTTGATGTAACTTTTTTCTTTTGAACCAGAATTAATTTTTTTTTTCAAAATGTAGCTAAGTAGGTGCCTTATCTAACTCTGTATACTGTTTGAAATTTGGTTGAGAACGGAGTTAGTGGTGAAGCTTGAAATTTGACTTGATTCACTCAATGTGGGATTAAGAATATATTCAGCGACTGTCATGGTTGAATGATTCATACAAATTTATCGTAAAAAATCTTTTCAGCATTAAATAACCCATTGAGGTTAATATACTGTCAAACAATGCAAACCAAACCAATAATTTCCAAATTCTTTGTTCTAAAGCCATCAACACTATCTCTTTGCGATAAAGGAACTGCTTGCTTTTCATATACGAGGGTCATTCAATAAATAAGGTGAATTTTTCTAATACAGATAGAATCTTACTGTTTTTATTTTTCCACGTAGTCTACCAGCAGTGTCACACACATTTCCCATCTGTGCACAAGCTTCTGTATTCTCTCAGCGTAAAAATCTTTGAACTGATGTCTCAGCCAATCGCTCACAGCACTTTTGACTTCATCGTCACTTTCAAACTTCTTTAAAAAAATTTAGCCCACTTGTTGACATTTTTGGGGCTGAAACATGTGGCACCATACACAGTTGACATTCTCCTATGAATTTCAACTGGTTTGCACGCTTCAGCAACCAAAAACTTGATAACTGATCTCTGTTCAATCCTGGAGCATGCTTCTTGGATGGCCATCTTTGATAATCTCCAAAACTCTTAAAGTTTTTTTCAATCTGCAAAAAAATTAAATCCTTTTGAAAAAGAAGTAAAGAAAAACATTTTTAAGAAGTAAGCTTCTATCTGTATTAGAAGTCCTTATTCCGAAAAATTCACCTTATTTATTAAATGACCCTCGTAGAAGTCCTTATACCAAAAAATTAACCTTATTTATTGAATGACCCTCGTAGAAGTCATTATACCAAAAATCTCCTTATTTATTGAATGACCCTCGTAGAAATCCTTATACTGAAAAATTCACCTTATTTATTGAATGACCCTCGTAGAAGCCCTTATACCGATAAATTCAACTTATTTATTGAATGACGCCCGTAGAAGTCCTTATACCGAAAAATTCACCTTATTTATTGAATGACTCTCGTAGAAGTCCTTATACCGAAAAATTCACCTTATTTAGTGAATGACCCTCGTAGAAGTCCTTATACCGATAAATTCACCTTATTTATTGAACGACCCTCGTAGAAGTCCTTATACCGATAAATTCACCTTATTTATTGAATGACTCTCGTAGAAGTCCTTATACCGAAAAATTCACCTTATTTATTGAATGACCCTCGTAGAAGTCCTTATACCGATAAATTCACCTTATTTATTGAATGACTCTCGTAGAAGTCCTTATACCGATAAATTCACCTTATTTATTGAATGACCCTCGTAGAAGTCCTTATACCAAAAAATTACCTTATTTGTTGAATGACCCTCGTAGAAGTCCTTATACCGAACAATTCACCTTATTTATTGAATGACCCTCGTAGAAGTCCTTATACCGATAAATTCACCTTATTTATTGAATGACTCTCGTAGAAGTACATATACCAATAAATTCACATTATTTATTGAATGACCCTCGTAGAAGTCCTTATACCGAAAAATTCACCTTATTTATTGAATGACCCTCGTAGAAGTCCGTATACCGAAAAAATCTCCTTATTTATTGAATGACCCTCGTAGAAGTCCTTATACAGAAAAATTCACCTTATTTATTGAATGACCCTCGTAGAAGTCCGTATACCGAAAAAATCTCCTTATTTATTGAATGACCCTCGTAGAAGTCCTTATACAGAAAAATTCACCTTATTTATTGAATGACCCTCGTAGAAGTCCTTATACCGAAAAATTCACCTTATTTGTTGAATGACCCTCGTTGAAGTCCTTATACCGATAAATTCACCTTATTTATTGAATGACCCTCGTAGAAGTCCTTATACCAAAAAATTCACCTTATTTGTTGAATGACCCTCGTAGAAGTACTTATACCGAAAAATTCACCTTATTTATTGAATGACCCTCGTAGAAGCCTTATACCGATAAATTCAACTTATTTATTGAATGACCCTCGTAGAAGTCCTTATACCGAAAAATTCACCTTATTTGTTGAATGACCCTCGTTGAAGTCCTTATACCGATAAATTCACCTTATTTATTGAATGACCCTCGTAGAAGTCCTTATACCAAAAATTCACTTATTTGTTGAATGACCCTCGTAGAAGTCCTTATACCGAAAAATTCAAAGCGTAACGACTGAATGACCTCGTAGAAGCCCTTATACCAGATAGTGTAGCTTATTTATTGAATGACCCTCGTAGAAGTCCTTATACCGAAAAATTCACCTTATTTGTTGAATGACCCTCGTTGAAGTCCTTATACCGATAAATTCACCTTATTTGTTGAATGACCCTCGTAGAAGTCCTTATACTGATAAATTCACCTTATTTATTGAATGACCCTCGTAGAAGTCCTTATACCGAAAAATTCACCCTATTTATTGAATGACCCTCGTAGAAGTCCTTATACCGAAAAATCTCCTTATTTATTGAATGACCCTCGTAGAGTCCTTATACCGAAAAATTCACCTTATTTATTGAATGACCCTCGTAGAAGTCCTTATACCGAAAAATTCACCTTATTTGTTGAATGACGCAATTTGATCTTGTGCGAATACGATTTCACCTTATTTATTGGTGGAGATGCTCGTAGAAGTCCTCATACCGATAAATTCACCTTATTTATTGAATTACCCTCGTAGAAGTCCATATACCAAAAAATCTCCTTATTTATAGAATGACACTCGTAGAAATCCTTATACTGAAAAATTCACCTTGTTGTTAGACGTATCGTAGAAGGCATATACGATAAATTCAACTTATTTGTAAATGACGCCCCGTAGAAGTCACCCATACCGAAAAATTCACCTTATTTATTGAATGACTCTCGTAGAAGTCCTTATACCGAAAAATTCTCCTTATTTATTGAACGACCCTCAGTGAAGTCATATAGCAGTAAATTCACCTTATTTATTGAATGACTCGTAAGTCCTTATACCGATAAATTCACCTTATTTATTGAATAGCCCTCGTAGAAGTCCTTATACCAAAATTCACCTTATTTGTTGAATGACCTCATGAAAGTCCTTATGGAAATAAATTCACCTTATTTATTGAATGACCCTCGTAGAGTCCTTATAACAAAAATTCACCTTATTTGTTGAGTGACATAAACAAAGTGCTTATACAGAAAAATTCACCTTATTTTGAATGACCCTCGTAGAAGCCCTTATATACGACCATTCCATGTTTATTGAACCAGCCCTCGTAGAGGATCAGTATGCAAAGAGACTGCATGGCCCCATTGAATGACCCTCGTTGAAGTCCTTATACCGATAAATTCACCTTATTTGTTGAATGACATCGTAAAGTCATATACCGATAAATTCACCTTATTTATTGAATGACCCCATCGTAAAGTCCTTATACCGAAAAATTCACCCCTATTTATTGTATGACCCTCGTAGAAAGTCCTTATACCGAAGAATCTGCCTTATTTATTGAATGACACCTCGTGATCACCGTGAACGTTCACCTTATTTATTGAATGACCCTCACGTAGAAGTCCTTATACCGATAAATTCACCTTATTTATCGGAATGACTCTCGTAGAAGTACATATACCAATAAATTCGCATTATTTATTGAATGACCCTCGTGAAAGTCCTTATACCGAAAAATTCATACCTTATTTATTGAATGACCCTCGTAGAAGTCCGTATACCGAAAAATCTCCTTATTTATTGAATGACCCTCGTAGAAATTATTATACTAGAAAAATTCACCTTATTTATTGAATGACCCTCGTAGAAGTCCTTATACCAAAAAATTCACCTTATTTATTGAATGACTCTCGTAGAAGTCATATACGAAAAATTCTCCTTATTTATTGAATGACCCTCGTAGAAGTCCTTATAACGATAAATTCACCTTATTTAGTAGATGACTCTCGTAGAAGTCCTTATATACGATAAATTCACCAAGCTGACTGAATGACCCTCGTGAAGTCCTTATACCAGGGTACATGTATTTTGTTGAATGACTACTCGTAGAAGTCCTTATACCGATAAATTCACCTTATTTATTGAATGACCCTCGTAGAGAAGTCCATATAACAAAAAATTCACCTTATTTGTTGAATGACACTCTTAGAAGTCCTTATAGAAAATTCACCTTATTTACTGAATGACCCTCAATGAAAGCCCTTATACCAGCGCGACAATTCAACTTGTTGTTGAATGACTCTCGTAGAAGTCCTTATGAAAAATTCACCTTATTTGTTGGAATGACCCTCGTTTTGAGTGCTTATACCGATAAATTCACCTTATTTGTTGAATGACCCTCGTGAAGTCCTTATACCGATAAATTCTACCTTGTTTATTGAATGACCCTCGTAGAAGTCCTTATACCGAAAAATTCACCTATTTATTGAATGACCCTCGTAAGAAGTCCTTATACCGAAAAAATCTCCTTATTTATTGAATGACCCTCGTAGAAGTCCTTATACCGAAAAATTCACATTATTTATTGAATGATGCTCGTAGAAGTCCTCATACCGATAAATTCACCTTATTTATTGAATGACCCTCGTAGAAGTCCTTATACCAAAAAATCTCCTTATTTATTGAATGACACTCGTAGAAATCCTTATACTGAAAAATTCACCTTATTTAGTGAATGACCCTCGTAGAAGCCCTTATACCGATAAATTCAACTTATTTATTGAATGACGCCAGTAGAAGTCCTTATACCGATAAATTCACCTTATTTATTGAATGACTCTCGTAGAAGTCCTTATACCGAAAAATTCTCCTTATTTATTGAATGACCCTCGTAGAAGTCCTTATACCGAAAAATTCACCTTATTTATTGAATGACCCTCGTAGAAATCCTTATACCAAAAAATTCACCTTATTTGTTGAATGACCCTCGTAGAAGTCCTTATACCGATAAATTCACCTTATTTATTGAATGACCCTCGTAGAAGTCCTTATACCGAAAAATTCACCCTATTTATTGAATGACCCTCGTAGAAGTCCTTATACCGAAAAAATCTCCTTATTTATTGAATGACCCTCGTAGAAGTCCTTATACCGAAAAATTCACCTTATTTATTGAATGACCCTCGTAGAAGTCCTTATACCGAAAAATTCACCTTATTTATTGAATGATGCTCGTAGAAGTCCTCATACCGATAAATTCACCTTATTTATTGAATTACCCTCGTAGAAGTCCATATACCAAAAAATCTCCTTATTTATAGAATGACACTCGCAGAAATCCTTATACTGAAAAATTCACCTTATTTATTGAATGACCCTCGTAGAAGTCCTTATACCGAAAAATTCTCCTTATTTATTGAATGACCCTCGTAGAAGTCCTTATACCGAAAAATTCACCTTATTTATTGAATGACCCTCGTAGAAGTCCTTATACCAAAAAATTCACCTTATTTGTTGAATGACCCTCGTAGAAGTCCTTATACCGATAAATTCACCTTATTTATTGAATGACCCTCGTAGAAGTCCTTATACCGAAAAATTCACCCTATTTATTGAATGACCCTCGTAGAAGTCCTTATACCGAAAAAATCTCCTTATTTATTGAATGACCCTCGTAGAAGTCCTTATACCGAAAAATTCACCTTATTTATTGAATGACCCTCGTAGAAGTCCTTATACCGAAAAATTCACCTTATTTGTTGAATGACCCTCGTTGAAGTCTTTATACCGATAAATTCACCTTATTTATTGAATGATGCTCGTAGAAGTCCTCATACCGATAAATTCACCTTATTTATTGAATTACCCTCGTAGAAGTCCTTATACCAAAAAATCTCCTTATTTATAGAATGACACTCGTAGAAATCCTTATACTGAAAAATTCACCTTATTTATTGAATGACCCTCGTAGAAGCCCTTATACCGATAAATTCAACTTATTTATGAAATGACGCCCGTAGAAGTCCTTATACCGAAAAATTCACCTTATTTATTGAATGACTCTCGTAGAAGTCCTTATACCGAAAAATTCTCCTTATTTATTGAATGACCCTCGTAGAAGTCCTTATACCGATAAATTCACCTTATTTATTGAATGACTCTCGTAGAAGTCCTTATACCGATAAATTCACCTTATTTATTGAATGACCCTCGTAGAAGTCCTTATAGCAAAAAATTCACCTTATTTGTTGAATGACCCTCGTAGAAGTCCTTATACCGATAAATTCACCTTATTTATTGAATGACCCTCGTAGAAGTCCTTATACCAAAAAATTCACCTTATTTGTTGAATGACACTCGTAGAAGTCCTTATACAGAAAAATTCACCTTATTTACTGAATGACCCTCGTAGAAGCCCTTATACCGATAAATTCAACTTATTTATTGAATGACCCTCGTAGAAGTCCTTATACCGAAAAATTCACCTTATTTGTTGAATGACGCTCGTTGAAGTCCTTATACCGATAAATTCACCTTATTTGTTGAATGACCCTCGTAGAAGTCTTATACCGATAAATTCACCTTATTTATTGAATGACCCTCGTAGAAGTCCTTATACCGAAAAATTCACCCTATTTATTGAATGACCCTCGTAGAAGTCCTTATACCGAAAAAATCTCCTTATTTATTGAATGACCCTCGTAGAAGTCCTTATACCGAAAAATTCACCTTATTTATTGAATGACCCTCGTAGAAGTCCTTATACCGAAAAATTCACCTTATTTGTTGAATGACCCTCGTTGAAGTCTTTATACCGATAAATTCACCTTATTTATTGAATGATGCTCGTAGAAGTCCTCATACCGATAAATTCACCTTATTTATTGAATGACCCTCGTAGAAGTCCTTATACCAAAAAATCTCCTTATTTATTGAATGACACTCGTAGAAATCCTTACACTGAAAAATTCACCTTATTTAGTGAATGACCCTCGTAGAAGCCCTTATACCGATAAATTCAACTTATTTATTGAATGACGCCAGTAGAAGTCCTTATACCGAAAAATTCACCTTATTTATTGAATGACTCTCGTAGAAGTCCTTATACCGAAAAATTCTCCTTATTTATTGAATGACCCTCGTAGAAGTCCTTATACCGATAAATTCACCTTATTTATTGAATGACTCTCGTAGAAGTCCTTATACCGATAAATTCACCTTATTTATTGAATGACCCTCGTAGAAGTCCTTATACCAAAAAATTCACCTTATTTGTTGAATGACCCTCGTAGAAGTCCTTATACCGATAAATTCACCTTATTTATTGAATGACCCTCGTAGAAGTCCTTATACCGAAAAATTCACCCTATTTATTGAATGACCCTCGTAGAAGTCCTTATACCGAAAAAATCTCCTTATTTATTGAATGACCCTCGTAGAAGTCCTTATACCGAAAAATTCACCTTATTTATTGAATGACCCTCGTAGAAGTCCTTATACCGAAAAATTCACCTTATTTGTTGAATGACCCTCGTTGAAGTCTTTATACCGATAAATTTACCTTATTTATTGAATGATGCTCGTAGAAGTCCTCACCGATAAATTCACCTTATTTATTGAATGACCCTCGTAGAAGTCCTTATACCGATAAATTCACCTTATTTATTGAATGACGCCCGTGGGAAGTCCTTATACCCTTCACCTTATTTATTGAATGACTCTCGTAGAAGTCCTTATACCGAAAAATTCTCCTTATTTATTGAATGACACTCGTAGAAATCCTTATACTGAAAAATTCACCTTATTTATTGAATGACCACGTAGAAGTCCTTATACCGATAAATTCACCTTATTTATTGAATGACGCCCGTAGAAGTCCTTATACCGAAAAAAATTCACCTTATTTATTGAATGACTCTCGTAGAAGTCCTTATACCGAAAAATTCTCTTATTTATTGAATGACCCTCGTAGAAGTCCTTATACCGATAAATTCACCTTATTTATTGAATGACCCTCGTAAAGTCCTTATACCAAAAAATTCACCTTATTTGTTGAATGACCCTCGTAGAAGTCCTTATACAGAAAAATTCACCTTGTTACTGAATGACCCTCGTAGAAGCCCTTATACAAATAAATTCAACTTATTTATTGAATGACTCTCGTAGAAGTCCTTATACCGAAAAATTCACCTTATTTGTTGAATGACCCTCGTTGAAGTCCTTATACCGATAAATTCACCTTATTTAGTGAATGACCCTCGTAGAAACCCTTATACCGATAAATTCAACTTATTTATTGAATGACGCCAGTAGAAGTCTTTATACCGAAAAATTCACCTTATTTATTGAATGACTCTCGTAGAATCCTTATACCGAAAAAATTCTCTCCTTATTTATTGAATGACCCTCGTAGAAGTCCTTATACCGAAAAATTCACCTTATTTATTGAATGACCCTCGTAGAAGTCCTTATACCGAAAAATTCACCTTATTTGTTGAATGACCCTCGTTGAAGTCTTTATACCGATAAATTCACCTTATTTATTGAATGATGCTCGTAGAAGTCCTCATACCGATAAATTCACCTTATTTATTGAATGACCCTCGTAGAAGTCCTTATACCAAAAAATCTCCTTATTTATTGAATGACACTCGTAGAAATCCTTATATTGAAAAATTCACCTTATTTAGTGAATGACCCTCGTAGAAGCCCTTATACCGATAAATTCAACTTATTTATTGAATGACCCTCGTAGAAGTCCTTATACCGAAAAATTCACCTTATTTATTGAATGACTCTCGTAAAGTCCTTATACCGAAAAATTCTCCTTATTTATTGAATGACCCTCGTAGAAGTCCTTATACCATAAATTCACCTTATTTATTGAATGACTCTCGTAAGTCCTTATACCGATAAATTCACCTTATTTATTGAATGACCCTCGTGAAGTCCTTATACCAAAAAATTCACCTTATTTGTTGAATGACCCTCGCAGAGTCCTTATACCGAAAAATTCACCTTATTTATTGAATGACCCTCGTAGAAGTCCTTATACAGAGAAAAAAATCTCTTTATTTATTGAATGACCCTCGTGAAGTCCTTATACCGAAAAATTCACCTTATTTATTGAATGACTCTCGTAGAAGTCCTTATACCGATAAATTCACCTTATTTGTTGAATGACCCTCGTAGAGTCCTTATACCGAAAAAATCTCCTTATTTATTGAATGACCCTCGTAGAAGTCCTTATACCGAAAAATTCACCTTATTTGTTGGATGACCCTCGTTGAAGTCCATACCGATAAATTCACCTTATTTATTGAATGACGCTCGTAGAAGTCCTTATAGGAAAAATCTCCTTTATTTATTGAATGACACTCGTGAAATCCTTATACTGAAAAATTCACCTTATTTATTGAATGACCCTCGTAGAAGTCCTTATACCATTAATTCACCTTATTTATTGAATGACGCCCGTAGAAGTCCTTATACCGAAAAAAATTCACCTTATTTATTGAATGACTCTCGTAGAAGTCCTTATACCGAAAATTCTCCTTATTTATTGAATGACCCTCGTAGAAGTCCTTATACCGATAAATTCACCTTATTTATTGAATGACTCTCATGCGAAGTCCTTATACCGATAAATTCCTTATTTATTGAATGACCCTCGTAGAAGTCCTTATACCAAAAAATTCACCTTATTTGTTGAATGACCCTCGAAGAAGTCCTTATACCGAAAAATTCACCTTATTTATTGAATGACCCTCGTAGAAGTCCTTATACCGAAAATTCACCTTATTTATTGAATGATTCTCGTAGAAGTCCTTATACCGAAAAATTCACCTTATTTATTGAATGATTCTCGTAGAAGTCCTTATACCGATAAATTCACCTTATTTATTGAATGACTCTCGTAGAAGTCCTTATACCGATGAATTCACCTTATTTATTGAATGACCCTCGTAGAAGTCCTTATACCAAAAAATTCACCTTATTTGTTGAATGACCCTCGTAGAAGTCCTTATACCTATAAATTCACCTTATTTATTGAATGACCCTCGTAGAAGTCCTTATACCGAAAAATTCACCCTATTTATTGAATGACCCTCGTAGAAGTCCTTATACCGAAAAAATCTCCTCATTAATTGAATGACCCTCGTAGAAGTCCTTATACCGAAAAATTCACCTTATTTATTTAATTACCCTCGTAGAAGTCCTTATACCGAAAAATTCACCTTATTTATTGAATGACCCTCGTAGAAGTCCTTATACCGAAAAATTCACCTTATTTATTGAATGACCCTCGTAGAAGTCCTTATACCGAAAAATTCACCTTATTTGTTGAATGACCCTCGTTGAAGTCTTTATACCGATAAATTCACCTTATTTATTGAATGACCCTCGTAGAAGTCCTCATACCAAAAAATTCACCTTATTTATTGAATGACCCTCGTAGAAGTCCTTATACCAAAAAATCTCCTTATTTATTGAATGACACTCGTAGAAATCCTTATACTGAAAAATTCACCTTATTTAGTGAATGACCCTCGTAGAAGCCCTTATACCGATAAATTCAACTTATTTATTGAATGACGCCAGTAGAAGTCCTTATACCGAAAAATTCACCTTATTTATTGAATGACTCTCGTAGAAGTCCTTATACCGATAAATTCACCTTATTTATTGAATGACTCTCGTAGAAGTCCTTATACCGATAAATTCACCTTATTTATTGAATGACCCTCGTAGAAGTCCTTATACCAAAAAATTCACCTTATTTGTTGAATGACCCTCGTAGAAGTCCTTATACCGATAAATTCACCTTATTTATTGAATGACCCTCGTAGAAGTCCTTATACCGAAAAATTCACCCTATTTATTGAATGACCCTCGTAGAAGTCCTTATACCGAAAAAATCTCCTTATTTATTGAATGACCCTCGTAGAAGTCCTTATACCGAAAAATTCACCTTATTTGTTGAATGACCCTCGTAGAAGTCCTTATACCGAAAAATTCACCTTATTTGTTGAATGACCCTCGTTGAAGTCTTTATACCGATAAATTCACCTTATTTATTGAATGATGCTCGTAGAAGTCCTCATACCGATAAATTCACCTTATTTATTGAATGACCCTCGTAGAAGTCCTTATACCAAAAAATCTCCTTATTTATTGAATGACACTCGTAGAAATCCTTATACTGAAAAATTCACCTTATTTAGTGAATGACCCTCGTAGAAGCCCTTATACCGATAAATTCAACTTATTTATTGAATGACGCCAGTAGAATCCTTATACCGAAAAATTCACCTTATTTATTGAATGACCCTCGTAGAAGTCCTTATACCGAAAAATTCTCCTTATTTATTGAATGACCCTCGCAGAAGTCCTTATACCGATAAATTCACCTTATTTATTGAATGACCCTCGTAGAAGTCCTTATACCAAAAAATTCACCTTATTTGTTGAATGACCCTCGCAGAAGTCCTTATACCGAAAAAGTCACCTTATTTATTGAATGACCCTCGTAGAAGTCCTTATACAGAAAAAATCTCCTTATTTATTGAATGACCCTCGTAGAAGTCCTTATACCGAAAAATTCACCTTATTTATTGAATGACTCTCGTAGAAGTCCTTATACCGATAAATTCACCTTATTTGTTGAATGACCCTCGTAGAAGTCCTTATACCGAAAAAAGCTCCTTATTTATTGAATGACCCTCGTAGAAGTCCTTATACCGAAAAATTCAACTTATTTGTTGAATGACCCTCGTTGAAGTCCTTATACCGATAAATTCACCTTATTTATTGAATGACGCTCGTAGAAGTCCTTATACCGAAAAAATCTCCTTATTTATTGAATGACACTCGTAGAAATCCTTATACTGAAAAATTCACCTTATTTATTGAATGACCCTCGTAGAAGTCCTTATACCGATAAATTCACCTTATTTATTGAATGACGCCCGTAGAAGTCCTTATACCGAAAAATTCACCTTATTTATTGAATGACTCTCGTAGAAGTCCTTATACCGAAAAATTCTCCTTATTTATTGAATGACCCTCGTAGAAGTCCTTATACCGATAAATTCACCTTATTTATTGAATGACTCTCGTAGAAGTCCTTATACCGATAAATTCACCTTATTTATTGAATGACCATCGTAGGCCCCATGTCAAAAATTCACACCTTATTGTTGAATGAATCTGGTAAGTCCTATATCAAAAATTCACCTGATGGCTAATAATCTTCGGAAGTCCTTATACCGAAAAAAATCTCTTGTTTATTGAAATGACCCTCAGAAGTCCTTATACCGAAAAATTCACCTTATTTATTGAATGATTCTCAGAAGTCCTTATACCGATAAATTCACCTTATTTATTGAATGACTCTCGTAGAAGTCCTTATACCGATAAATTCACCTTATTTATTGAATAATCTGCAGAAGTCTTATACCAAAATTCACCTTATTTGTTGACACTTGGAAGTCCCTTAATGATAAATTCACCTTATTTATTGAATGACCCTCGTAGAAGTCCTTATGCACGGTAAATTCACCTATCATTGAAACACCTTCGAAGTCCTTGAAAATTTTAAAAATCTCTCATTATTGAAATGACCTCAGAAGTCCTTATACCGAAAAATTCACCTTATTTATTAATGACCTTCGTAGAAGTCCTTATACCAGAAAAATTCACCTTATTTATTAATGACCCGTAGAAGCTCTATACCGATAAATTCACCTTATTTATTGAATGACCTCAAAGTTCCATATCAAAAATTAACTTCGGTCATTGAATGACGCTTATAGAAGTCCTCATAATGATAAATTCACCCTATTTATTGAAATTGACTCTCGTAGAAGTCCTTATACCGAAAAATTCTCCTTATTTATTGAATGACCCTCGTAGAAGTCCTTATACCGAAAAATTCACCTTATTTATTGAATGACCCTTGTAGAAGTCTCTATACCGAAAATTCACCCTATTTGTTGAATGACCCTCGTTAAGCTCTTAATTGATAATCAATGACATTGTTTGATGCTTGTAGAAGTCCTCATACCGATAAATTCACCTTATTTATTGAATGACCTCGTAGAAGTCCTTATACCAAAAAAAATCTCCTTATTTATTGAACATTACTCAGAAATCCTTATACTGAAAAATTCACCTTACGAGAATGACCCTGAAGCCTTATACCGATAAACTAACTCATTCATTGAATGACGCCAGTAGAAGTCCGTATACCGAAAAATTCACCTTATTTATTGAATGACTTGGAAGTCCTTATACCGATAAATTCACCTTATCATTAATGACTTCGTAGTCCTTATACCGACAAATTCACCTTATTTATTGAATGACCGGAAGTCTTATACCAAAAAATTCACCTTATTTGTTGAATGACCTCGTAGAAGTCCTTATACCGATAAATTCACCTTATTTATTGGAATGCCTCGTAGAAGTCCTTATACCGAAAAATTCACCCTATTTATTGGAATGACCCTGAAGTCCTTTTTATACCGGAAAAATTTATTACGATGACCCTCAAAGTCTTATATCAAAAATTCACCTTATTTATTGAATAATCTGTAGAAGTCCTTATACCGAAATTCACCTTATTTGTTGAATGACCCTCGTTGAAGTCTTTAATTGATAAATTCACCTTATTTATTGAATGATGTCAGAAGTCCGCTGATAAATTCACCTATTTATTGAATGACCCTCGTAGAAGTCCTTATACCAAAAAATCTCCTTATTTATTGAAGACACTCAGAAATCCTTATAATAGCATCGACTTATTTATGAAATTTACCCCAGAAGTCTCCATACCGATGGTAACTAACCTATTTATTGCAATGACGCCAGTAGAAGTCCTTATACCGAAAAATTCACCTTATTTATTGAATGACCTCGTAGAAGTCCTTATACCGAAAAATTCTCCTTATTTATTGAATGACCTTAAGTCCTTATACCGATAAATTCACCTTTATTTATTGAATGACTTTAGAAGTCCTTATACCGATAAATTCACCTTATTTATTGAATGACCCTCGTAGAAGTCCTTATACCAAAAAATTCACCTTATTTGTTGAATGACCCTCAGAAGTCCTTATACCGAAAATTTCACCTTATTAATAGCGACCTCTGTGAAGCCCTTATGCTAGAAAATTTCCTTATTTTATTGAACAATTTCTCGTATAAAGTCCTTATACCGAAAAATTCACCTTATTTATTGAATGATTCTCGTAGAAGTCCTAGTGCCTGATACAATTCACCTTATTTGTTGAATGACTCCCTCGTAGAAGTCCTTATACCGAAAAAATCTCCTTATTTATTGAACACCCTCGTAGAAGTCCTTATACCGAAAAATTCAACTTATTTGTTGAATGACTCGTTGAAGTCCTTATACCGATAAATTCACCTTATTTATTGAATGACGCTCGTAGAAGTCCTTATACCGAAAAATCTCCTTATTTGCTGAACATACCAGAAATCCCTATACTGAAAAATTCACCTTATTTATTGAATGACCCTCGTAGAAGTCCTTATACCGACAATTCACCTTATTTATTGAATGATGCCCGTAGAAGTCCTTATACCGAAAAATTCACCTTATTTGTTGAATGACTTCAGAAGTCCTATACTCGAAAAATTCCTCTTATTTGGTATTAATGACCCCTTCGTAGAAGTCCTTATACTGATAAATTCACCTTATTTATTAATGACTTCTTCGTAAGTCTTATACTGATAAATACCTCATTTATTGAATGACCCTCGTAGGAATCCTTATACCAAAAAATTCACCTCTATTTGTTGAATGACCTCGAAGCAAGTCCTTATATCGAAAAATTCACCTTATTTATTGAATGGACTCTCGTGAAGTCCTTATACCGAAAAAATCTCCTTATTTATTGAATGACCTCGTAGAAGTCCTACCGAAAAATTCAATCTTTATTTATTGAATGATTCTCGTAGAAGTCCTAGCACTGATAAATTCACCTTATTTATTGAATGACTTCGTAGAAGTCCTTATACCGATAAATTCACCTTATTTATTGAATGACCCTCGTAGAAGTCCTTATACCAAAAATTCACCTTATTTGTTGAATGACCCTCGTAGAAGTCCTTATACCGATAAATTCACCTTGTTTATTGAATATCCCTCGTAGAAGTCCTTATACCGAAAAATTCACCCTATTTACGAATGACCCTGTAGAAGTCCTTTATGACGGAAAAATCTCCCTCATTTATTGAATGACCTCGTAGAAGTCCTTATACTGAAAAATTCAATTTATTTATTTAATGACTCTAAAGTCCCTATACCGAAAATTCACCTTATTTATTGAATGACCCTCGTAGAAGTCCTTATACCGATAAATTCACCTTATTTATTGAATGACCCTCTATAGAAGTCCTTATACCAAAATTAACTCTTATTTATTGAATGACGCTTGTGTAGAAGTCCTATACCGATAAATTCACCCTATTTATTGAATGACTCGTGAATTCCTTATACCGAAAAATTCTTCCTTATTTATTGAATGACCTCGTAGAAGTCCTTATACTGAAAAATTCACCTTATTTATTGAATGACCTCGTAGAAGTCCTTATACCGGAAAATTCACCTTATTTGTTGAATGACCCTCGTTGAAGTTCTTATACCGATAAATTCACCTTATTTATTGAAATTGATGCTCGTAGAAGTCCTCATACCGATAAATTCACCTTATTTATTGAATGACCTCGGTAGAAGTCCTTATAACAAAAAATCTCCTTATTTATTGAATGACACTCGTGGGTGGAAATCCTTATACTGAAAAATTCACCTTATTTAGTGAATGACCTCGTAGAAGCCCTTATACCGATAAATTCAACTATTCATTGAATGACGCCAGTAGAAGTCCGTATACCGAAAAATTCACCTATTTATTGAATGACTCTCGTAGAAGTCCTTATACCGATAAATTCACCTTATTTATTGAATGACTCTCGTAGAAGTCCTTATACCGATAAATTCACCTTATTTATTGAATGACCCTCGTAGAAGTCCTTATACCAAAATTCACCTTATTTGTTGAATGACCTCGTAGAAGTCCTTATACCGATAAATTCACCTTATTTATTGAATGACCTCGTAGAAGTCCTTATACCGAAAAATTCACCCTATTTTATTGAATGACCCTCGTAGAAGTCCTTATACCGAAAAATCTCCGTATTTATTGGAATTAATTCCTCGTAGAAGTCCTTATACCGGAAAATTCACCTTATTTATTGAATGACCTCGTAGAAGTCCTTATACTGAAAAAATTCACCTTATTTGTTGAATGACCCTCGTTGAAGTCTTTATACTGATAAATCTACCTTATTTATTGAATGATGCTCGTAGAAGTCCGCTGATAAATTCACCTTATTTATTGAATGACCCTCGTAGAAGTCCTTATACCAAAAAAAATTCCTTATTTATTGAATGGATAATTGTAGAAATCCTTATACTGAAAAAATTCACCTTATTTAGTGAATGCATCCTCTGTAGAAGCCTCTATACCGATAAACGAACTTATTTTATTGAATGACGCCATTAGAAGTCCTTATACCGAAAAATTCACCTTATTTATTGAATGACCCTCGTAGAAGTCCTTATACCGAAAAATTCTCCTTATTTATTGAATGACCCTCGCAGAAGTCCTTATACCGATAAATTCACCTTATTTATTGAATGACTCTCGTAGAAGTCCTTATACCGATAAATTCACCTTATTTATTGAATGACCCTCGTAGAAGTCCTTATACCAAAAAATTCACCTTATTTGTTGAATGACCCTCGCAGAAGTCCTTATACCGAAAAATTCACCTTATTTATTGAATGACCCTCGTAGAAGTCCTTATACAGAAAAAATCTCCTTATTTATTGAATGACCCTCGTAGAAGTCCTTATACCGAAAAATTCACCTTATTTATTGAATGACTCTCGTAGAAGTCCTTATACCGATAAATTCACCTTATTTGTTGAATGACCCTCGTAGAAGTCCTTATACCGAAAAAATCTCCTTATTTATTGAATGACCCTCGTAGAAGTCCTTATACCGAAAAATTCAACTTATTTGTTGAATGACCCTCGTTGAAGTCCTTATACCGATAAATTCACCTTATTTATTGAATGACGCTCGTAGAAGTCCTTATACCGAAAAAATCTCCTTATTTATTGAATGACACTCGTAGAAATCCTTATACTGAAAAATTCACCTTATTTATTGAATGACCCTCGTAGAAATCCTTATACCGATAAATTCACCTTATTTATTGAATGACGCCCGTAGAAGTCCTTATACCGAAAAATTCACCTTATTTATTGAATGACTCTCGTAGAAGTCCTTATACCGAAAAATTCTCCTTATTTATTGAATGACCCTCGTAGAAGTCCTTATACCGATAAATTCACCTTATTTATTGAATGACTCTCGTAGAAGTCCTTATACCGATAAATTCACCTTATTTATTGAATGACCCTCGTAGAAGTCCTTAGACCAAAAAATTCACCTTATTTGTTGAATGACCCTCGAAGAAGTCCTTATATCGAAAAATTCACCTTATTTATTGAATGACCCTCGTAGAAGTCCTTATACCGAAAAAATCTCCTTATTTATTGAATGACCCTCGTAGAAGTCCTTATACCGAAAAATTCACCTTTTTTATTGAATGATTCTCGTAGAAGTCCTTATACCGATAAATTCACCTTATTTATTGAATGACTCTCGTAGAAGTCCTTATACCGATAAATTCACCTTATTTATTGAATGACCCTCGTAGAAGTCCTTATACCAAAAAATTCACCTTATTTGTTGAATGACCCTCGTAGAAGTCCTTATACCGATAAATTCACCTTATTTATTGAATGACCCTCGTAGAAGTCCTTATACCGAAAAATTCACCCTATTTATTGAATGACCCTCGTAGAAGTCCTTATACCGAAAAAATCTCCTCATTTATTGAATGACCCTCGTAGAAGTCCTTATACCGAAAAATTCACCTTATTTATTTAATGACCCTCGTAGAAGTCCTTATACCGAAAAATTCACCTTATTTATTGAATGACCCTCGTAGAAGTCCTTATACCGATAAATTCACCTTATTTATTGAATGACCCTCGTAGAAGTCCTTATACCAAAAAATTAACCTTATTTATTGAATGACGCTTGTGGAAGTCCTCATACCGATAAATTCACCCTATTTATTGAATGACTCTCGTAGAGAAGTCCTTATACCGAAAAATTCTCCTTATTTATTGAATGACCTCGTAGAAGTCCTTATACCGAAAAATTCACCTTATTTATTGAATGACCCTCGTAGAAGTCCTTATACCGAAAAGTTCACCTTATTTGTTGAATGACCCTCGTTGAAGTCTTTATACCGAGATAAATTCACCTTATTTATTGAATGATGCTCGTAGAAGTCCTCATACCGGTAAATTCACCTTATTTATTGAATGACCCTCGTAGAAGTCCTTATACCAAAAATCTTATTTATTGAATGACACTCGTAGAAATCCTTATACTGAAAAATTCACCTTATTTAGTGAATGACCCTCGTAGAAGCCCTTATACCGATAAATTCAACTTATTCATTGAATGACGCCAGTAGAAGTCCGTATACCGAAAAATTCACCTTATTTATTGAATGACTCTCGTAGAAGTCCTTATACCAAATAAATTCACCTTTATTTATTGAATGACTCTCGTAGAAGTCCTTATACCGATAAATTCACCTTATTTATTGAATGACCCTCGTAGAAGTCGCTTATACCAAAAATTCACCTTATTTGTTGAATGACCCTCGTAGAAGTCCTTATACCGATAAATTCACCTTATTTATTGAATGACCTCGTAGAAGTCCTTATACCGAAAAATTCACCCTATTTATTGAATGACCCTCGTAGAAGTCCTTATACCGAAAAAATCTCCTTATTTATTGAATGACCCTCGTAGAAGTCCTTATACCGAAAAATTCACCTTATTTATTGAATGACCCTCGTAGAAGTCCTTATACCGAAAAATTCACCTTATTTGTTGAATGACCCTCGTTGAAGTCTTTATACCGATAAATTCACCTTGTTATTGAATGATGCTCGTAGAAGTCCTCATGCCGATAAATTCACCTTATTTATTGAATGACCCTCATTAAGTCCTTATACCAAAAAATCTCCTTATTTATTGAATGACACTCGTAGAAATCCTTATACTGAAAAATTCTGTGGTAGTGAATGACCCTCGTAGAAAAACCCTTATACCGATAAATTCAACTTATTTATTGAATGACGCCAGTGAAGTCCTTATACCGAAAAATTCACCTTATTGTTGAATGATCCTCGTAGAAGTCCTTATACCGATAAATTCACCTTATTTATTGAATGACCCTCGTAGAAGTCATATACCGAAAAATTCACCCTATTTATTGAATGACCCTCGTAGAAGTCCTTATACGAAGAAAATCTCCTTATTTATTGAATGACCCTCGTAGAAGTCCTTATACCGAAAAATTCACCTTATTTATTGAATGACCACTCGTAGAGTCCTTATACCAGAAAATTCACCTTATTTGTTGAATGACCCTCGTTGAAGTCTTTATACCGATAAATTCACCTTATTTATTGAATGATGCTCGTAAAAGTCCTTATACCGATAAATTCACCTTATTTGTTAGTGCCCGTAGAAGTCCTTATACAAATAAATTCACCTTATTTATTGAATGACTCTCGTAGAAGTCCTTATACCGATAAATTCACCTTATTTATTGAATGACCCTCGTAGAAGTCCTTATACCAAAAGAAATTCACCTTATTTGTTGAATGACCCTCGTAGAAGTCCTTATACCAGAATGAATTCACCTTATTTATTGAATCACCCTCGTAGAAGTCCTTATACCAAAAAATTCACCTTATTTGTTGAATGACCCTCGTAGAAGTCCTTATACCGAAAAAATCTCCTTATTTATTGAATGACCCTCGTAGAAGCCCTTATACTGAAAAATTCACCTTATTTATTGAATGACCCTCGTAGAAGTCCTTATACCGAAAAATTCACCTTATTTGTTGAATGACCCTCGTTGAAGTCCTTATACCGATAAATTCACCTTATTTATTGAATGACGCTCGTAGAAGTCCTTATACCGAAAAAATCTCCTTATTTATTGAATGACCCTCATAGAAGTCCTTATACCGAAACATTCACCTTCTTTATTGAATGACCCTCGTAGAAGTCCTTATACCAAAAAATTACATTATTTGTTGAATGACCCTCGTAGAAGTCCTTATACCGAAAAATTCACCTTATTTATTGAATGACCCTCGTAGAAGTCCTTATACCGAAAAATTCACCTTATTTATTGAATGACCCTCGTAGAAGTCCTTATACCAAAAAATTAACCTTATTTATTGAATGACGCTTGTAGAAGTCCTTATACCGAAAAATTCACCTTATTTATTGAATGACCCTCGTAGAAGTCCTCATACCGATAAATTCACCCTATTTATTGAATGACTCTCGTAGAAGTCCTTATACCGAAAAATTCACCTTATTTATTGAATGACTCTCGTAGAAGTCCTTATACCGAAAAATTCTCCTTATTTATTGAATGACCCTCGTAGAAGTCCTTATACCGATAAATTCACCTTATTTATTGAATGACTCTCGTAGAAGTCCTTATACCGATAAATTCACCTTATTTGTTGAATGACCCTCGTAGAAGTCCTTATACCGAAAAATTCACCCTATTTATTGAATGACCCTCGTAGAAGTCCTTATACCGTAAAAATCTCCTTATTTATTGAATGACCCTCGTAGAAGTCCTCATACCGAAAAATTCACCTTATTTATTGAATGACCCTCGTAGAAGTCCTTATACCGAAAAATTCACCTTATTTGTTGAATGACCCTCGTTGAAGTCTTTATACCGATAAATTCACCTTATTTATTGAATGATGCTCGTAGAAGTCCTCATACCGATAAATTCACCTTATTTATTGAATGACCCTCGTAGAAGCCCTTATACCGATAAATTCAACTTATTTATTGAATGACCCTCGTAGAAGTCCTTATACCAAAAAATCTCCTCATTTATTGAATGACACTCGTAGAAATCCTTATACTGAAAAATTCACCTTATTTATTGAATGACCCTCGTAGAAGCCCTTATACCGATAAATTCAACTTATTTATTGAATGACGCCCGTAGAAGTCCTTATACCGAAAAATTCACCTTATTTATTGAATGACTCTCGTAGAAGTCCTTATACCGAAAAATTCTCCTTATTTATTGAATGACCCTCGTAGAAGTCCTTATACCGATAAATTCACCTTATTTATTGAATGACTCTCGTAGAAGTCCTTATACCGATAAATTCACCTTATTTATTGAATGACCCTCGTAGAAGTCCTTATACCAAAAAATTCACCTTATTTGTTGAATGACCCTCGTAGAAGTCCTTATACCGATAAATTCACCTTATTTATTGAATGACCCTCGTAGAAGTCCTTATACCAAAAAATTCACCTTATTTCTTGAATGACCCTCGTAGAAGTCCTTATACCGAAAAAATCTCCTTATTTATTGAATGACCCTCGTAGAAGTCCTTATACCGAAAAATTCTCCTTATTTATTGAATGACCCTCGTAGAAGTCCTTATACCGAAAAATTCACCTTATTTGTTGAATGACCCTCGTTGAAGTCCTTATACCGATAAATTCACCTTATTTATTGAATGACGCTCGTAGAAGTCCTTATACCGAAAAAATCTCCTTATTTATTGAATGACCCTCATAGAAGTCCTTATACCGAAACATTCACCTTATTTATTGAATGACCCTCGTAGAAGTCCTTATACCGAAAAATTCACCTTATTTATTGAGTGACGCTCATAGAAGTCCTTATACCGAAAAATTCACTTTATTTATTGAATGACCCTCGTAGAAGTCCTTATACCAAAAAATCTCCTTGTTTATTGAATGACCCTCGTATATAACCAAAAATATCCGAAATTAAGTTTAATATATCATTTAATGCCAACTTGAAACGCTCACGAAATTTGAAAAAATCAATTATGTATTTTGTTTTCCATGTTTTGTGTTTTTTTCTTTTAAATCGGGTTTATTTATTATCATCTCGTGCTATGAAAAAATATATTTGCGCCCACTACTATTTAGTTTATTTGATACAGAAAGTCTTCTTTCTTTATTATCTGCTTCGAAAATAATTAAATAAATAAACAAAATAAAATAAAATAAAACTAAAAAAGGAAGTAAAAAGAACAGTGAACATTAACTACAGACAGCAGGAAATGCTTCGACTTTCTATTTAAATTATAGCTGTTTTTCATTCCGATTTACATTTCTAATTCTCAGCTGAGAATGAAGAACTCCCGGAGATTACCTTTCAGCTTTTATCACGATTCTCATTAACATTATAAGGATTTCATTTTAAAAAAAAACAATGGAATCGTATTTGTCATTTGTAAAATCAATTTTTTAACATTCTCATCCCTTCTTTGTAGAAAGAACAGGATTTGAAAAAATCTCCAAGAAAAGAAAATCTCAAAAAAAATTACGTTCTCATGATGCCGAATTCAACACTCATAATGGCGGATTTACTGTTTAGATTTATTGATTTAATTTCTAATCTCTATTAAAAATAATTAAATAAATAAATATAAAAAAACATGTTATTTTTTTCAAGCTTTGTGGCTGTATTTTATTTAAAACTTATTTTAAGTGTGACAGACAAGATATTATGTTAAACATTTAGACAATCTTATATAATTTGTTCTGAAAAGAAAAAAACATGATCACATAAAAATTACCCATAATAAATTATCTGTCATTTTTAACGAAACCTGCACACACACACACACACACATATATATATAAAGTCATCCGCAGACAGATCTGTTTTGCTGTATCACAGCTCATCAGTACGGTTAGACTCCGATTGCTTTTTAACCCAGGATTGAAACCCGACCGAATTGGAGTCAGTCGACGATTCTACCTCTGAGCTATGGGTGCTCAGTAGAAGGAGGCAGGCTTTTTAGCATGTATATTATCATTATACACGCCCAATAGCTGAGAGTGTTCTAATTCATTGCTGAATGATCGATGCGTAGATGCCAGAGTAGCTACTGTTTTTCAAAGTATACCATTCTTCCAGAGTGCTCAATCATCATTTCGTATATATATATATATATATATATATATATATATATATATATATAGTGTATCGAGGCAGCAAGATAACTATAAAACTCCGCTTGGCAATAAAATCAACTTTAAAACAGGAAATAACATATTACATTGCATTTGACTAGATGGTTTTGTTGTCAGTTCGCGCTATCACGCGGTGTGATGTCATAAAACCGCACCGCAAATTTAAGAACTACGTTTATTATTTTTGGTAACTATTGCCGTTGCCAAGCGGAGTTTTATGTCAACACAAAATAAAATCGTTGGTGGTAGTGGATGTTATAATATTTCAGTCCAAACAACCTCTCTGAAGATGGCTCATGTGAGCCGAAAGCTTAGAAGAAAATCAATAAATAATTATCCAAATGTTGGAGAATTTTTGTCTTTATTTTCAACTGAAATTAAAGCAAAAATACGACGTTTAGAACGGCTCATGATTAAACATAATAGACATTCATTGTCTTTTATATTTAACAGCATATGTTTAGAATATATATATATATATATATATATATATATATACGAAATGATGACCATCTCGTAAAAAAGGAGAGGATAATCCCAAAACATTTTTTCATTAATATAAAGTGTTAAATAGATTAAAAAATAGAGTGCTCAATAAATTTTATCCAGAGCCATATAACGTATAGAAAAGAAAATTAAACACATAATTAAATGATTATAAATCTAAAATTTATTTCGGCAGTTGTAAAAATAGACACTGCTGCATCAGACCCGAAAAATCAAGTAGTTTAACTTAACTTAGAATATTCAAATAAGTTGTAGGTTACCACAGAAAGCAAATAAGTTTAGGTGAAGGGTAGAGGTGTATACAGTTTAACATTAAGATGACAGTAATACCGGAAATTTCACTAAATAAATAACACATACACTAAACCCCACATATAGAAATAATCATGAAGGAAAAACAATATAATTTATAAGAACAAACAAGAGAATAGATATAACCGCACACAAACACACAACTCTAAGAGGCTATGTATGTAGACAATAATATACACACAATATAATCAAAACTTAAAACAGCCAAAATAAAGAAGAAATAATACAAATAAAACGAAAAGAAAATGAGCCTATACAGTAGAATATAAATACAGTCACAAATAATTAACAATCTGTTGGAGATCACCGCTTTTTGCACATAAGAATGGACTCACCTGATGTGTACATATAATCCTGCCTATACAGAGTACGGCAGGGGTTGAATAGTAGTTAGAGAGTTAGTTGGTCAGTACGTTGGTGCATATTAAGTTGGAGTGTTTTGGATATATACTCATTACCCGGACATACTTTTTCACTACAAGATTGTATATATTGATTCCTACTAACACTATTCCTAGTATTCCTGAATTGACTAACCAGTGTTCCAATTTGTATATTTTTGTTCAATATAACTTACATTGTCTATCTCCATATCTCATTTTGTTATTTATTATTTTGAGCGGTTTCTCAACAAAAATCCACAACACAATCACAAAAATATAAAAGTAAAAATATTAATATAAAAAATTAAAAATTGGCAAGAAAAAAAAATTTAAATATGAAAAAGATTCACGAAAAAGATTCACAAAATGATTTACAAAGACAAAAAGATATTAATCAAGACAAAAAAGAAAAAACTAATAAAAAATAAAAATTACAAACATAAAAGAAAAAGAGCCTATACAGTTAAATATAAAATACAATCACAAGAAACAAAAACAAAGATAAAGATAAATAAAAATAATAATATAAAAATGAAAATAAGAGAGCAGATTCACTGCTGAATTTGCTAGAAAATTATTGGCAGGGAAAAAGTCCAATCCTACAAAACAGTTAATTTAGATTTATTTTTGTGACGGCGTTTAAAGATAATTTCATTACGTTAGTTCAAAAGTTGATTCCTTCACTAAATTGAATTATTTTTATTTTTTCATCTAAGCATAGATTACGTCTATTTCTAAAGCTAATAGAAGCTTGTGATTTTTCTATAATTTTCCACACAACCTGTGAAGAGATAATCGTTTAACTGTGTGTTGAATTTTCTTATCTCTCTCTCTCTCTCTCTTTCTCTCCGCCTATCTATTTGTCTCTCTCTCTCTCTATATATATATATATATATCTATATATATATATATATATATATATATATATATATAATTATTATTAACCAGTTATTGGTCATAATTAAATTAGACCAGCATAAACTTGTATTAAAAAGCGCTCAATACATATATAATGTAGAGCTTTAAAATATTTTCATTTGGAAGTCAGTCGATTTTGTATTTTAGGATCATACAAACCCCGATGAAAGTGTTTACAATTCTTGACCAACTTCTTCATTATTTTAAACTTTCAGCTTGGCGTTCTGAAAGTTCTTGTTATGCGTTCGTAAAAAGTTTTGAAACTCAGTTATAATAGAACGCCAGAAGATACCGAAAGGTTGAAACCAGGGTAGCGTAATCGGCTGAATTCTGAATAAAAATATTTAACTTCTCTACATTATATATGTATTGAGCACTTTTTAATACAACTGTGTACTGGTTTCATTTTAATTATGACTAATAACTGGTTAATATAAATTAGAATTTCGATTTAAAAAATGCCACACTAATAAAAAGATTAAGCAATTTGTTCAGAAGGAAAGTTCTTGAGAGCGCCGCCGTCCAGTACTGCTGAAGTGTCAATTTGCGCCCCGGTTTTTGTCCCAATCTCACCTTTTCTTATGGAAATGATACTGAAACAAACAAACATACATAAAAAAAAGTCCAAGGAAAACAGTTGAATTCCCTTCATTTTGAGATCTCGTGACATTGCACTACACATGAAGGAGTTCTAAAACTAAAATATTCTGTTAACCTTTTTGAATGACTTGTGAGCGTTTTTTTATAGGTACCAAAACTGTTTTTTTTTTTTTTATAGATACGCAATTTGGAATAAAGCTCATTTCGTCTTTTTGCCTTGATAAAGTCCATCACAGGACGAAACGAGTAGGCAAGTTAAATACAGTTTCCTCTTGTCTTCTTTTTATTTAACCATATATATATATATATATATATATATATATATATATATATATAATATTTAGACACAAGAAATATCGAAACAAAATAGCTACTTTTGTAGTGATATTGTAACATATCCATGTTATAATTTCTGAATAAATATTATTAGCTCTACTTTGTATTGAGCACTATTTTTAAAAATAGTGTTTCTTTGGACAAGGAATATTATTCCTCCATACTTGGTTATATATATATATATATATATATATATATATATATATATATATATATAATCACACCAAAAAAATTATATATTTTCTTAAACAATAACATTTACCCTGCACAAGGCTCAGGAGCAACTAGATGTAAATGTTTAAAGAGTAAATGGCACAATTTATGCGTATATGGGGGGAAATAACAGTTAACCCTAGACTTGAACAGGTTAAGATTGTATTTATCGAGGAACTATCGCCTCTTAACATCTGCTACTTAAACCAATCTTCAAAATCAAAATAATTTAATCACGTCCAAAACGATTATGGATATGATCAGAACTAAAAATAACCGATAACAGTAATAATTCTGAAGCAGGTATATATAAAATAAAATGCCACAACTACTTTTCACAATACACTAGGGAACCTTGCAATGATTTTCAAAAAATGTACCTATCAGTGCAAAAAGAATATTATATACAACAATTAAACAGACACATTAGTCAGATATAGAAATAAATTCATCCACAACCTTGATCTAAAGCATACCGAAATTATTAAAAGAGAAGATGGAAAATTCTCTTAAGTCCCACTATTGAATTCTATAAGTCTGCACCCCCGATTTTTTAAATATCTCCATTCCTGAAAGAACTATTTCTTTCACAAGATAACATCAGTTAAGTGCCATACATGATACACACTTGGGCGATCATGTCTCGAAAGAGACATGACTGACTGGGCAGAAGATTATCCCTCAGTAGACTGCCATTGCTTTCTGCGGTAGACTGGTTGCCAGCCACGGCTACAGAACCCAATCTGTCCTGTTATTTGACTCATAGCTAGAAAGGGAATAGATAGTATTATATTATTAATAATTAGTGGAGGATCAGTTTTATATTGCTATGAAGTAATAAACTGATCCCCCACTTTATGCCCAGTAGAAGCTTTAATCATGTTTTCAACTATTATATTTAGTCAGTCAGTTAAGTGCCATACGTGATACACGTTTTGGGTGATCATGTCTCGAAAGAGACATGACTGACTGGGCAGAAGATTATACCGCAGTAGGTTGTCATTGCTTTCTGCGTTTGACTGGTTGCCAACCAATGTTATAAAACCCAATCTGTCCTGTTATTTGACTCGTAGCTAGAGGGGGAAGAGATGTTTGATATTATTAACCCTCTAGGGCCATTCGTATCATATTTGATACAGTATTTCCTTATTCTATAAATATTTTCATGGCTTCTGCTCGGATGAGCTTAAGTCACTGATGCCTCCTCAACAGGTGTTTACCCGTGCAACCAGACTGGCAACTGGGTCCCACCCATTCACAGTCAGGTTAGCCAAATGCAGACGACAATTCTACTCCTGCAGCTTTCTCTCTCGTACTTCCCGCCTGTGGAACTCACTCCCGTATTCTTGCTTTCCTGACGGCTACAACCTCCAGAAATTCAAATGCAAAGTTAATACTCACCTACTGACCACTGGACTCTAGCTCTCTCCCCTCCCCTGTATAACCTTCCCTTTCTCTCCACCTATGTATCTGTCATCGCACCTGCTTTCTCAGCTTTCTATTGTTCCTTTCTAACTAGCTTGTACTCCTTACTCTTTCTAATTAATCTTTTTACATTTATGTAACCCCCTGCACATCAGTGGCGTTTCCGCCTTGCTCGGGGTGAAATGATTAAAAAAAAAAAATAAGGAAACATTTGGTATTTCCCTATAAGGAAATTTGGAAATAATTATATTGGATATGCTGCATGTTTAACAGTCTCACGTTGCATCCCCCTGACTATATCTCTATTAGGCCTGATTTAAATGCACATGGAAGCCTACCAATTTTATCCGTAATGTACTCATTGATAATACAAATATAAATATATAATAATATAACATAATAATATATATAATATAATATATATAATATAATATATATAATATAATATAATAATATAACATAATATATATAATGTACTCATTGATAATACAAATATAAAGACATCATCCATATGTAAAAAAAAAAAAAAAAAAAAAAAAAAAAAAAAACCTTGAAATAATGTAAACATTATTAATTCATAATGGCTAAAAACATAACCGAAAACGGCTGGATATATATAAAGCATTCGGACAATTCTCTCCATTATATTAAAGACCGCTGAGTGTGCATGTATATATTCGTTCATTTCTAGACATCTACAACAACATCGCAGTCGACATTCACAGTATAAAAAAGTGAGCGATAACAGTCAGCCTACACCAAGGAAACAAAAGAAAACTACAAATCCTCGAGGCAATAATCATTAAAAAACTTAAGCCGTCAATTAATAGAATCTGCTATAAATACTGTAGTCAGTTAAGTGCCATACGTGATACACGTTTTGGGCGATCATTTCTCGAAAGAGACATGACTAACTGGGCAGAAGATTATTCCCGCAGTAGGCTGCAATTGCTTTCTGCGGTAGACTGGTTGCCAACCAAGGCTATAGAACCCATTCTGTTCTATTATTTAACCGATAACTGGAGGGAAGAGACGAATTAATACCTTTCCCAAGGGTATTTGTGCGGAAGTGAATGCAAGGAATTCAACTGGAATTCGAACTCGGCTCCCCGATTTGTCGTTCCGAATCGATATCCACTGCATGTAGTAATGTTCTAAAATGTTTATAAAAAGAACAGTTTTGTCATGCTTTAATACGTGCATGACCATGACATTACAACATAAAAAAATTCCATTTTGGATAATTTTCACATTCTAATTAACGCTAAGCAATTTGTCAACCGTTATATTTGAAGCAAGAAGGAAATTTAAAGTAGTTTTTAGCTATACTGTTGTGCGGTTATTTTTGTTACCACAACTCATACCTTTGAAGATGATCTCAGAAGGAGATTGAAACTATCTAGTAATATTGAGAAATGAACAATACAATCATCTGTCAAAGTTACAGCTCATTTCTGATATCTTTCAGTTATAATACGTTAAAGATTATCCGTGAGTTTAAACGGTTTTATTAAAAATAAGCAGACACAATGTTTGCAATTTATATAATCTGACATATCTAAAAGAAAATTTGCTGCCTATATATATATATATATATATATGTGTGTGTGTGTGTGTGTGTGTGTGCGTGTGTGTCCTCCTGTAAAACTCATGAAGAGAGAGAATAGCGAGGCAGTGTCGGCTTGCTTCATTTTCTTTATTACTAGTTATTAAACTTTACTGCGAGTTATGAAAGCTCTTTCCGTGTTTTTGCTCTTTAACACTGCCATATTATCTTACTTTTTTTGCAATGTTAATGTCTTCGAGTAGTAAAGAATATATATATATATATATATATATATATATATATATATATATATTGTCATCCACAGACAGATCTGTTTCGCCGTATCACAGCTCATAGATAGGTGTGAGTTTGTAACCCTGGGTTTCACGCTCTTGCGATCGTCAGACAAACGTTTGTCTGACGATCGCAAGAGCGTGAAACCCATGGTTACAAACCTACACCTATCTATATGAATATGTCTGCTCTATCACTGATTTTGAGCGCTTTTAAAGAAGTACCACGCATATATAATATATAAATAATATATATATATAGCAAATTGCATATACATATATATATATATATATATATATATTGATATTTATTAATATATACATACACTTTTCATATATATATATATATATATATATATATATATATATATATATATATATATATCCTCTCTTTTATGATAAAGACAAAAATAAATGTCCACTTCAAGGACTTTGCAATACAAAAGAAGTCATTTACAAAGCAAAAGTACATGACTTAAATGGTCAAAACAAAACATATTTTGAATCAACCAAAGACCAGGTGGTTCAATCACAGGTCTACATTTAAAATAGAAAACTTAAAAAGTTGTACCAAATTAGCTAGCCACGTGTGGAAATTGAAATTAAAATATGGCAAGAACCCAAACATAACGTAGAGTATAGTAAAAACAGCCAAGCCTTACAATGATGGCAAAATATGTAGACTGTGCCAGGAAGAAAGTTAGCGAATATGCTATTCCCAAACAAAAATGAATTATTGAATGAAAGAACAGGAATTATCACTAAGCGTAACCATACAATAAAATTCCTATTAAGATCATACAACCATGGATGAAAACGTTATAATTTCTTCTAATTTTAAAAATTGTATGTTCAAACATTCCCCGTTATGTGAGCGTTCAAAAAAGTCCCCGTTACGTGAGCGTTCAAAAAAGTCCCCGTTACGTGAGCGTTCAAAAAAGTCCCCGTTACGTGAGATTTCTTAAAAAAGACGATAAAAAAAAATGGTAAAATCATTTATTGCAAATCGTCTGAAGACAACATATGGTAGAAACCTAGGTCGCGTAATAACCCGTTCACAAATGAAGAATATTCCAATGTTCCACAATATAATTGTCTTGAACACTTTTTAATACAACTGTGTACTGGTCTAATTTTATTACGACCAAAAACTAAGTAATTGAACAATTATATATATATATAATTTTCTCAAATATTTTACCGTCATTTTTTACGAAAGCGGTATACTTGTTTTATATAATTTACGTCACGAAAAAAAATGACAAGAACACATGAAGTATTATATAAAAACTTAGTCACAGACTAATTACGTAACTTTTAAATTATATGGCATGCTTAGACAGTCAATGGTTTTCTTCCTTTTAAGGGTGGGTATCACTGACCAAAACCTCAGTTGTGCTTCCCATCATCTCTGAACCGTAGTTCAACAGATATTAGGTTAAATTTGGTCAAGATACAAAATAAACAAAGTTGATTTTTTTAATCATTTCACCCCAAGCGAGGCGGTACCGCCACTGATGTGCAGGGGGCTACATTAGAGAGTTAAACTTTTAGACAGGAAAAGAGTGAAGACAAAGACAAACCAGCTACAGGGAGAGAAAGAGAAAGGGCAAGAGAAGGCTATGAACACAGGAGTGAAGACAGTTACGAAGGTAAAGAGAAAGGAAAAGAACAAGATACACGGGGTGATGTAGAAAGGGCTGGAGTTGTGGATAAGAGATGGGAATTGACTTTGCATTTAAATTATTGGAGATTGTAGCCGTCAGGAAAACAAGTATACGGAAGGGAGTTCCACAGACGGGAAGCGCGAGAAAAGAACCTTTTGGAGTAGAATTGTCGCCTGCATTTGATTGATCTAACTGTAAAAGGGTGGAACCATGTTGCCAGTCTCGTTGCCCGAATAAATTTTTGTGGAGGGAACACCAGTAACCGGAGTTCTTCGGAGTAGAAGCCATGAAAATATTTGTAGGAGAGACAATACATTCTCGCAATACAATACTACATCCGATGTTTACTTTCCATTCTTCGTCATTACTATGGGGGGGAATTATGAAATTCTAAAGGTTAGACGAGATTAACCAATAAAAAAAAGGCAATGATGGACAGTGGAATGAGTTATTAGTCAGGATTAGAGAATTAAGATGACGTGGAAAGCTAGATTTTTATGTCAGTTATGAAATATTTGAATTTATACTATTGTATTATGACATGTCGGCAATGATGTCGAATGTGTTCGTGAAATGGTTACAGATTTAGTTATTAAATTTATTATCACTTTATTAAATTTATTATCACTTAAACTGGTAGAATTGTTATAAAAACGAAAATGTGTTAAAATATAATGGACGTCAAACATGTAGACAACCTAGTTGGTGATATATCAGCTAATTAAAATAAATTAATTTTAGGAAAATGGGAGACTCAATATATTAATGCAAGGTGTAGGTAATAGATTATGAGATCTAGTTATATTATAGTAGAAAATTAATTATCTATACTTCAGGGTATATATAAGACGATGATGGCAATGGAAGTTACTTCGTTACGATTGTTTAACAGGTTTAAGGAATTTAATAATTTGAAATTGTTCCTGTAGACATAGAAAACATGACTCATGTAAAGTTTTACAAGTTCTAGTTTTTTTAAAAATATTTTCCATTTTGCGGTAGGGGTTTTATTGACTTCTTTTAATTGCCAATAATATGTGGAAAGTGATGTGCAATTACGGTACGCCTTATTATTAAAAGATAAGACGTGCTGATACCAACAACTTTTAAATGCGTTCTTTGTACAACCGCTATAGAAATTATCACAGTAGCATTTTCTATTGTAGAAATAGTGCATAAGTAGACTATAGAGTCAATTAAACATTTCTGCTTATTCTCAATATCAGATTGTTCAAATATTTTCTGCTGCTCAAGCCACCCTTCTTACTTATTACTTTTAATTTTTCTCGAATCACTTTTGTAACATTCTTAAAACCAATTCTTTGTATTTTTTCTTATCTTGCAAATGTTTTTACATTTGTTTTATGATTGTTTAATGATCTGCATTGAACTTTGTTGCAATTTTCATCGTTTCATTCCATATCGCGATTCTCTGGGTTTAAATCATTTTTAACATCTTTTAAATTCTTCATGTCTTCTTATTTTATAGGTCATTGATATACATCGGCGTTCGTGCATCTCAACACTGTCCTTGCAGCGATAAACAATATTGACATTACATCATTCTATTTTGATCCAACCATTAATCGAAGCTCACTGTTTCCCTCTATACAATGTTTCTTCAATATATCCTGTGAGTGTTAAATTTCCCAAGCCCTCTTTCCATAGAGCTTGTTCCCATAAATTTCCCCTTTTTTAAAAACAACAAAATTAAAGATACCTGATTGAATAAATTACGAACTGACGAAAGTATCAAAATTTGGAAGCTTCTGCTCAAAAAGATTGTTGTTTCTTGGTTACCAATTTATAGTCGTCCTAGGCATGACGATAAACTACATTCGGCAGCAAGGCCTGTGATCAGAAAAAAAATTGGCGGTTTTGATGAGGGCTTAATCACGTTTTAGTTGCCGTTGTTCTCCCGTCTACCTTGATATAGAGCGGAGGCGCCTGTTATGGTCCTAGCTATGGGTAGTAAACTACCAAACACGAAACACTATGAAAGTATAAAAAATACATTTTTGCAGTGAAAATCTAGCAATTTATTTTTATATAAAAATACCAGCAACACATTTTACTTGAAGTTGAAGCCATAAAATTCTTCAAAATATTTACATCTCAGCATTAAATAACCCATAGATGTTGATATGCTGCTAAAAAGCTCAACCAATTAACAATACATTTTATAACAAAATGACCAATTATTTGTAGTTGAAGGCAAATAATTGCATTCAAAATATATTTTGTTGAAGCTAGAAAATTGTGTTCAAAATATTTAACCCATAGAAATAAAAATCAACCAATCAACAACCAATGTACAGAATTCAGTGTGCTTGAAATGTTTACGTTTTTTTTAATGGCAAAATATTTACTCCAAGACCCGCCATCCAATTAAAATAGTGTATCAGTATTGTAAAAATAAAAAATATATCAATATTGTAAAAAAATATACTTGCCTTTTAATGTTTACCAACTACACACTACTAAAATTTGAACTGTATTTGATTAAGGAATAAGAAACTTATTTTTTACGACGTGCTCTAAAAGAATTTTATACAGTAAAGCCAGACCAATTCTTCCAAATAACCGTTATATACGCGTAGTATTCAATCTTATTTCCACTTTCTATTCTTTGAATTGTGCGTTGTGGTCCAATGGATATCGACTCGGAACGAGAAATCACTGAGCCGAGTTCGAATTCCAGTTGAATTCGTTGTAATCATATACGCGCAAATACCCTTAGGAAAGGTATTAATCCGTCTCTTCCTTTCAGTTATGGGTCAAATAACAGGACAGATTGGGTTCTATAGCCTTGGTTGGCAACCAATCTACCGCAGAAAGTAATGGCAAACTACTGCGGGATAATCTTCTGCCCAGTCAGTCAAGTCTCTTTCGCCCAAGCGTGTATCACGTATGGCACTTAACTGACTGATTCTTTTAATTTTTCTACACTAAAAAAAATGCCTTGACCATTCAAAAGTTAGGCAACCATGGTCCTCTACAGGTTTCAACTCTTCATTAGTAGTGGATTACTATACCTTCTTGAGAAATATAGTCAAACGATTTCGCGTTTCTTCTGCCATAGTTTGCATGTCAGATCTTTTTTTCTATTAGACTGGTCTCCATCAAAGGCTAGAGATCTCATTCTATACTGCTATTTAACAAAAAAACTTTATTATTTATAAATTGCCATACGTTCTTGATATTCGAGTTGTTTTCCATTGCATTTTCCATGGTTTAGAATTCAGAGCAGGTCTACTATTGAAGACTAGCGTCTAGTCTACTATTTAATTCATAGTTAGATGGTAGAAGAAACGTATAAATCCCTTTTCCAAGGGTCTTAGTGCAAAAGTGAACACAAAAAAGTCGGAAATTTGAATTTTGATCGCAGATTTCAATTTCAGCTCGATAGTAGTTGTCGTTCCTGAACATTTCTTTTATAAGATTACATGGTACATTTTTCGACATTCTTAAAAAGTCAGTAGTTAAAAAATTTTGCTAAATCTCTCATATGTGTAACCAGAGATCAATTGTAAGTATAAAACCTCTCCCTGAGATTCGCATTCTGAGCATTACCTATCTTTGACACTAATGAGGTCGTAGATCCTGACGCCTGAGACAATATCCCGTGGTTGGATTCAGCGTAGAGAGTGCACGCCCTACCCACCAAAGAGAATTCCAGAGAAAATCTTTTTTGTTGCAAAGTAGATAAGATAAGCGACTACAAAATGGCGTAGAAGTAACCGAACTTAAGTAAGCACATTAACCGATCGCTATAAACTTGAATCTGATCTTATGAAACGATTTCAATCTTACCTGATATCAATAAATCCAAATCTGAAAATCAAAATAAAATAAATAAAAAACTTGAAAATGATCAGGTAAAATGAAAATGCTTTTATCGTAATATATTGTCGTATGTTTCATTAGTAATTTTTACGTTCGTTTACAGTTACTTTTGCCTCAAGCGATTGACTTCGTACTCCGCAGAAAAAAATAATCCGTTATGATTTTATTTAACTTTTTTCAAGCACTTTAGAGAAAGTAAACATTTTTAAATTATTTTTTTTAAATATTTTTATTGAAAGTATTTAAATATAATTGAAAATCTAAAAAAATAAAATTCACTCCCACACTTCCTGTTTTCACAAACGCTCAGATTTTATTTCTCATTTAGCAGTATATCCCGGCGTTGCTCGGGGGTAATAAAAGCTTTAAAACTAATCCATTGTCCTGGCTGTTGGCACGAAAAACGTAGGTTGTTAAGACTAAGAACTACAATTATACCGACTTAGGGCAAAGCAAAAACCAAAATAAAAGGGTTGAAAACCTTATTTTAATCAGACCCGATCGGATATCGGGGTATCTATTTCCAATATCGGAGTCAAATAAGCCATCCAAGGAGAAACTAACTTAAGTAAGTCCATGAAAACTTATTGTACCCATCGGGAGGAAAATTAGAGAAAATGAGCCATATTGATGGCCGAATATCGGTTTTTGATCAAATTCGATAGAATATCGGGTGTATCGATTTCCGATATCGGAGAAAATGAGTCGTCTGAGAAGATCTACTAAAGTTTGAGACTAAAAAAATATAATTTTAGCAAGTTAGAGAAAATTCTGCAGCAAGAAGCGCGATAAAAAGGCCTGAAATCCTGATCTTGATCAGACCTGATCGGATATCGGGTGGAAATCAGAAAAAATAAGTAGCCCATAACCTGACCGGAAGCCTAAAAAATATTTGTGTGAAGTTTAGTGGGAGTCGCATAAAACTGAAAATGTCTTCTAGTTTTGTATTTAAAAATGTTTTGCTGAGAATATTTTTTTCCTTCTAAAAACGGATACCCCCCCCCCACACACACACACACAAAAAACATCTTGCTTTTATGTATTTTTGATATTTATCGGGGGTACCTCGCCACAAAACCTAGCTAAGAACACTCGCAGACGCTTAAAATACAACGGTGTAAATTTTCAAGAAAATCGGTTCAGCCGTTTCGGTGTCTATAGGTAATGGACACACACACACATACACACACACGCGCGCACAGAGACAAAGTTCCATTTATAAATAAGTTCATATATATATATATATATATATATATATTTAAAGTTTTAGTGCAAAGATTTTATTTGTCACTTCAACTGAGCAGGTTCATGCCGACTTCGAAGCTTCCTGAGGACGCCGATGTGATATCTTCACTCATCGGGGCTGGGTTTTCTCTCTCACTCTCTCTTTCTCTCTCTCTCTCTCTCTCTCTCTCTCTCTTTCTGCAGAAAAAAACAGCCCCAACGAGTGAAGACATTATAAGTCATGAAGTAGGCATGAACCTGGTCAGTTCCAGTGACAAATACTTTGAACTACAATCATCAACGATCTATTTCCCCCAAATATTGACCACTTTCTGATAAAAAACGGCTTGCTAAACTACCTTTTATCAGTAAAACTACTGAAAAAGTAACAATTTTGGCGCTAAAACTATTACAACTCTCTCTCTCTCTTTCTCTCTCTCTCTCTCTCTCTCTCTCTCTCTCTCTCTCTCTCTCTCTCTCTCTCAAGGCAGTCTGTGAATCTGTGTGTAACTATTCCCTATGCACGCCTACATTTTTTAAGCTACGCCATTAAAACTTTCTATGGACACATATCTACAGTGAAGCCAGGTCGGCACATACTTTTTGAGTTCAACAATTTTCCCTTACGCACTTTTTGGCCAATGAACACGATTTTTTACATTTGCTCCGTAAAACATCTAAGATCTAAGATGATTGCTACATTATGTCAGAGAAATCAAATCACACGTGTCAAAAGCGACTAAAATATTTTTTACTAAAAAAAAATGAGCCTTCATAATTAATTTTATTTCCGACGTTTTAAAAATTTATTTCGTCAACAAAAAATATGAATATTTTTCCTCGTAATTTTGAAACAAAAGAAATATTTAAAAAAAGGTGTTTTTTCAAACAAAAACAAAATATGTAAAAAAAAAAAAAAGTGCCACTGGTTAATTTTATTGTTTAAGTTTTTTTTTTTCAGATTTTTTTTCAGATTTAAAATTTGATACTTCAGAAAATAAAATTAAAAAATAAAGCTTTTTTTTTTTCGCTTAATATTTCATGCAGGAAATCAACTGTCTTTCGTGTGACATTAATGTTACTTTTTCCTCTAAAATTAAATGTCTACATTTTTAAATATTCTTCAATAATTTCTGAACTGAGAGCGTAATAGCTTTTATATTTTTAATTTCAGTAAAACAAAATACATAACTTTTATTTCATTTTAAATTCATTCAGTCAACAAAAAATGTAAATATTTTCCACCGTAATTTTGAAACAAAAACAAACGAAATGTTGTTTACAATGTCACACAAAACATCAAATCACATTTTCGCAAAACAGAAGAAAATAGATGTTTTTAATGCTGAAAATGGATATTAACAGCTCAGCTTTCCTTTCCAACTTTCAATAAATGGTTTCCATCTACTCTCATTGGCATCTTTTCCTACGACTAAAATGTTCTGAGTTGTACGGGCAACGCCGGGCTATAATGCTAATATATATATATATATATAAACTTGGGGCAATTAAAGAAAATCGAGCCTTCATAGAATCCCATTGTAAAAAATATCCTTAATCTTTGTAACAGGTACCTACTGTCTGGGGAGGATGTTTTAGTAAAAATCAATATATATATATATATATATATATATATATATATATATATATATATATTTAGCAAAAACCAATATATATAGATATATATATATATATATACTATTAAATATAACAGACAATGAATGTATACTATGTTTAATCATGAGCCGTTCTAAGCATGGTATTTTTGCTTTAATTTCAGGCGAAAATAAAAACAAAAATTCACCAGCATTTGGATATTTTTTTTATTATGTTGGTTCTAAGCATTCGGCTCCCATGAACCATCTTCAGAGAGGTTACAGGGACGTTAACATAAAAACATCCACCATTAAAGTTTTTTTTTTATCTTGTGTTGACATAAAAGTTTGCTAAGCAACGATAAGTTACAAAATAGCAGACGCAGTTCGTAACTTTGTAATGCGGTTCTATGACGTCATACCGCATTAAGGTGGATGTTTTTATTCTTTATGTTACCGTCCCTGTAATTTCTATGAAGATGGCTCATGTGAGCCGAAAGCTTAGAACCAACATAATAAGAAAATATTCAAATGTTATGGAATTTTTGTCTTTATTTTCACCTGAAATCAAAGCCAATAATAATCTGTTATATTTAAAAGTATATGTTTAGATAATTATCTGCTACCTCGATACACTATATATATATATATATATATATATATATATTTCTAAACATATACTGTTAAATATAAGAGACAATGAATATCTATTATGTTTAATCATGAGCCGTTCTAAACGTCGTATTTTGGCTTTAATTTCAGTTGAAAATAAAGACAAAAATTCTCCAACATTTGGATAATTTTTTATTAAGTTGTTTCTAAGCTTTCGGCTCACATGAGCCATCTTCAGAGAGGTTATAAGGATTGTAACACAATAACATCCACCATCAGCGACGATATTTCTTGTTTTGACCTAAAACTCCGATAAGCAACAGCAATAGTTACCAAAAATAACAAACACAGTTCTCAAATTTGCAATGTGGTTCTTTGACGTCACATCGCGTGAGAGCTCGAAATGACAACAGAACCATATATTCAAATGCAATGTAATGTATTATGACCAGATTTAAACGTGATTTTATTAAGTGTGGGTTGTTTGGATTTAATGTAGATGGCCTCCAATATCTGAAGGTTCTTTTTACTGTGTGTATGAGTGAGGATTATTGTATTGTTGACTAAAATCTGTCTGATATTTACTACATGGTTATTTTTTTCTGAGAAATGTTGCTTAATTGTACTCTGATCATGTAACGTAAATTTATATGTTTAAAAAAATATTTGCTGCCTCGATACACTAAATTTAATTTACATGATGCCGCAGCATTAAACGATCCTAACACCAAGAAAAAGATGGCCCATGGGAGCCGAAAGCTTAGAACCAACTTAACAAAAAAAAATAGATAGATAGATAGATAGATAAACTTATTTATAACTGGAACTTTGTCTGTGTGTGTGTGTGTGTGTGTGTGTGTGTGTGTCCGTCACCTATAGACTCCGAAACGCCTGAACCGATTTTCTTGAAAATTTACACAGTTGTACTATAAGCATCTGCGAGTGTTCTTAGCTAGGTTTTGTGTCGAGTTACCTCCGATAAATATCGAAAATCGATAATCGAATAAATCGGGTTATAGAAGGAGTGGTCCGATTTTAATCACATTTGATACACTCATAGACAAAGACATAAGAAAGGATATTCAGAAGTTTCAAGGTTGCTGTTCTTATAATAGTGCAGAAAATTGATAATATATATATATAAAAGGCAAGATACCGGGTCTGATCAAAATCAGTTTTTCAGCCCTTTTATTTTAGTTTTTGCTTCGGGTTTGGCTCTAAGTAGGTATAATTGTAGTTCTTAGCCTCAGCCATGATACCATTTACTCAGAGGACTTCAAAATTCAGTTTCTGATGAAAAAAGAGTTTTTGATATCGATACCAGGAAATAAAAATTTTACTTACATCCATTCATTTTTCTTTCAGTCAACGATTTCGTCTTAACTGGAAACAACTATTGCTTTTTAGTCCTTTCTGCCAACATCCAAACAGTCTGATCTCCGGGACCATGGATTAGTTTTAAAGCTTTCATTACACCCGAGCAACGCTGGGCTATATGGCTAGTATATATATATATATATATATATATATATATATATATATATATAATTACAAAATGAAAAAACTTTAAATTTAAATTTTTACTGAGAAACACGACGCCTTTAACTGAAAATTCTGGATCCTCTCAATTGTGTGTGGATTACCATTCCCTCTTTCCCTCTTTACTCAAACACTTCTTTCTTTCTTTCTTTCTTTCTTTCTTTCTTTCTTTCTTTCTCACTCTCTCTCACTCTTTCTTCTTTCTCTTTGCATCTTTCTCTAATTCTTCCTTCTTTCTTGCCCTCTTTTTCTCTGCTTTCCCTCCTCACTCACACTTTTACTTCTTCTCACTCTCCTATCGCGCTCTCTTTCTCTCATACACTTCCCCACAGACGTACTTCCTTCTTTCTCTTTTCATCTTTCTCTCATTCTCCCTTCTTTCTCTTTCCTCTTCTCTTTTACTTTTCCTTCCCTCTCTCATTCTTCCTTTCTACCTTTCTCTCATCCTTCTTCCTTTCTCTTCTCCTTCTATCTCTCTCTCTCTCTCTCTTTCTTTCTGTTTTCTTTCTCTTTCACTTTCTCTTTCTTTCCTCGGTGATCTTGTCCTTCTTTCTCTTTTCATCCATCTCTCGTTTTTCGTTTTTGTTTCTCTTTACTACTTTCTCTCTCTTTCTTTTCTTTTTTCTTTTTCTCTCTTCTCTCTCGCCCTTCTTTCTGTCTTTTTTCTTTTTCTCACTCTTCTTCTTCTATCTTGTTTATTTCTCTTGTGTCCTACTCTTTTTCTCTCTCTCTCTCTTTCTTCTTTTTCGTTTCCGTTTTCTCTCACTCGTCTTTTTCTCGTTCTTTTCTCTTTGCCTCTCTTTTCTTTTCCTCTTCTTTCTATCTTTTCCTTCTTTCTATCCTTTTTCCTTCTCAGTATATTCACATTTGTATTTCAAAACTCTGTGTCTACATTCTGTCTCTCTCTCTCTCTCTCTCTCTCTCTCTCTCTCTCTCTCTCTCTCTCTCTCTCTCTCTCTCTCTCTCTCTCTCTCTCTCTCTCTCTTTACATCTCTTTTACGTCGGGTTCTTCAATACGGCTGTGAATGCTGGACAATATCATCGAAAATGAGGACAAAACTGGAAGCGGCCGAAATGTGGTTCTACAGAAGGATGCTACGGATATAAAGTGGGGGATCAGTTCCATATTACAATCAATATCTAAACTGACCCCTCACTTTGTGACCACAGCAGTTTCTATACATTTATATTCCTGAGATCCAAAAGCACAAGGATGCATTTAAGTACCTAGGAAGTGTTCTAACAGGAGATGGAAAGTGCGACACGGAGATCCGAACGCGAATTGGAATGGCAAAGGACGCGTTCCAGAAGATGAGCAAAATACTAACACACAGGAAGATCTCAATAGAAACGAAGAAAAGAGTGCTAGACTGCTACGTGATGTCAGTTCTTCAATACGGCTGTGAATACTGGACAATATCATCGAAAATGAGGACAAAACTGGAAGCGGCCGAAATGTGGTTCTACAGAAGGATGCTACGGATATCGTGGACTGAGCATACAAGCAACGACGAGGTGTTAGAAAGAATAGCAACAAAAAGGAAATTGATGCTGAGCATCAGGAAGAGACAACTGAAGTTCCTGGGACATGCAATGAGGAAGGAGAGCCTGGAGAACCTGATACTGACTGGACAGATAGAAGGAAGGAGAGACAGAGGAAGGCAGCGGATAACATATTTGCAGGGACTGATCAGGTGGATGACGGAACGGAGGTTGCCAGGAGCAACAGGAGCAAACATACTAAGAGCCACAAGGAATAGGGAGACGTGGAGGGCCATGATAGCCTACGTCCTGAAGGGACAGGGCACATAGAAGAAGAAGAAGAACAGTATTATGTGAAATAATACAAAACAACGTAATAGTATAAAAGTAGGTGTATTGACAGGAAAGAGAAGTATTTACAAGAGGTGAGGATTAGTAGAATACAGAACAAGGTAATTAGTATACAGTATCGTCGTAGAGACGTGATAGATTGACTAGTAGAACACTTCCGGTGCAATACCGGAAATACCCAACTGACTCCCTTACTCGACTTTCTTCCTCAAGGTATAATCACTACTATTTTATATAGTGATTCGAATAGTCCATTTCCGTGGGAAAAGTGCAGAGTGCCCCAGCACTCTCCTTTTTACATCTTTCCTCCTCTAATCTCTGGGGGTTTTTTTTTCTATTTTAAATACTTTTTTCGGCGCTTCGAAAACAATGTCGTCTTTCTACCCACCTCTCTTTCCATATCTTTTCGTGTCGCTGTTATCATTTTTCTTCCCATAACCATAAATGCGTTACCTTCCGAAGAAAAAAAATATAAGGCAACAGATGGCGCACTAGTCTTCCTATATTTCTTCTTTCATTTTATGATCGTCTTACAACTTTTCAAAATGTTGTGCATTTAAATTTAGCATAATTTGCATATAGTATTTCGAGAGAAAAAAACATGAAATAGACCAAGCCGTTTAAAGTTTACCGATTTGATTTTAATCGTCTGCGTCAATCAAAAGAAAAACATGGCTCGATGAATTAGTTGTTTTACTTTCCACGTGAAGAGTGTTGTTCAAAAAAGCAGTTTTGATTTGAAAATTAGTTGATTTTATAATTAAAATCAATACGGTATAAAAACTTGGAATAATAGAAAAATGATGGCTGGGAAAGACGAAGACAAAATGAAAGAACAATAAAATGAAAATAATATGAAAAATAAAATAAATATAAAATAAAATAAATATAAAATAAAATAAATAAAGTAAAGTAAATATAAAATAAATATAAAATAAAAATAAAAATGAAAGAACAATAAAACAACAAAGAACAAGAGGGAGAAATCTATCTGATGATTGGCTAAGCTGTGACACTGACAGTCAGCATGCAGTGTTGATACTGTCCACAGTGTATATATACACACACGAATGTACGCATGCACACACACACACACACGCACTATATATATATATATATACGCAGAGAGATCGGTTTCGCTGTATCACAGCTCATCAGTACGATTAGACTACGATTGCTTTTAACCCAGGATTGAAACTCGACTGAATTGGCGTCAGTCGGCGATACTACCTCAGAGCTATGGGCGCTCGGTAGAAGGAGGCAGAAGTTTTAGCGTGTATATTATCATTATACACGCCCAATAGCTGAGAGTGTTCTAATTGATTGTTGAATAAACGATGCGTAGATGCTAGAGTAGCTACTGTTTTTCAAACTCTACCATTCTTCCAGAGTGCTCAATCGGGGTGTGAGAGCGTATATATATATATATATATATATATATATATATATATATATATATATATTTCATTTGTAAACGGGTTATTACACGACTTAGGTTTCTATCACGTGGTGTCTTCAGAGAAACCTAGGTTGCGTAATAACACGTTTACAAATAGAAAATATTCAAAAGTTCTACAATATAATCGTATTGAACACTTTTTAATACAATGTGTACTGGTTTAATTCTATTATGACCCAAAACTAAGTAATTAAACAGTAGAATATATATATATATATATATATATATATATATATATATATATATATGTATGTATGTGTGTGTGTGTGTGTGTGTTAATTCAGAATTCAACCGATTACGCCTGAATGAAAATATTTAACAGCTCTACATTATATATGTATTGAGCACTTTTTAATACAACTGTGTACTGGTCGAATTAAATTCCAAACAATAACTGGTTAATAATTATATATATATATATATACATATATATGTGTGTGTGTGTGTGTGTGTGTGTGTGTGTGTGTGTGTGTGTGTGTGTGTGTGTGTGTGTGTGTGTGTGTGTGTAGATACATGTGTGTGTATGTGTTCCGGTGTATAATGTGTTGCAGTATATATGTATATATTTGTATTTATGTATTCAGTGTAGTATATATATACGTGTGTGTGTATATGTGTTATTTATTTATCTATTTTTCCCTCTGTGATCATTTTCTATGTATATATCTTCATACATTTCATGGTATCATGTGTCTGTGTGCGTGTGTGTACATAGATACATGTGTGAGTGTGTGTAACCAAAGTTTCGTTAATTTAGTTTATTCCACCGCCTATTCCCAACCCCAGCCCCCGTCAACTCCAGCTGTAGCATTAGTAGCCGGTGGTTTTAGAAATCTAGCTTACCAAATAACGATGCGTTCAATTTCCATTAGCCAGTCATTCTAAGCTTAGGCGTATCTGAGTTTACGGGAAACCGGACGGGCTTATGATTCGTGTTAACTATACAGCGTGTCTATAAAGTCCGTGTGCAGTTTCAAAAATTTATAACTTTATTTGTATTTGTGATAGAAATAATCTGTAAAAAATGAGCTTGAACAATTAAACTTGAAAGATAATACAGTGTTTCAACAAGATGGAGCTCCTTGTCACTTTGCTATGCATGTTAGACAGTTTCTAAATCAGGAATTTCCTAACAGATAGATAGGAATGGGTGGACCATTTTATTGGCTTCCACGTTCATCAGATTTGACTCCATTAGATTTTTATAGGGACATGTGGAAACAATTGTATATGCAACCATACCTAGTTCATTAGAAGATTTGAAAACTAAAATAACTAATGCAATTTCAGGCATTACTGTAAATCAGTTGGCAAATATTTTCTGTGAACTGCAAAATCGTATTACCCTTTGTATTGCTAATATTGGAGAACATGTGGAAACTTAAATAAAATTTCAATAAAACCTTAAATACAAATAAAGTTGTGACTTTTTTAAGGTGCACACGAACTTTATGGGCACCCTGTATAATGAAAACTTGGAAACTCTATATGCCTTACATTGACTAGAACTCGGTCGAGGTAAGTAAAATGCACCACTGAAACCGAGCCTCCCCTATTCGTCTAATTCACACAACTTCCTAGGGGCGCTTATTATGATATTTATCGACAAGCTCAAACTTGTCGATAAAGTCTCGAATCGCTTTCATGTCCCGATTATTAATACCCATATTAGAACCTATACGATCTAAATACGGTCAAGGACGGCATTCCGATCCCCCATTAATACTACCGAACGAGATGTCGTCAAAAACGGCTTGATTCACCGAAAAAATTAGGCCACTCAGCATGGTCATTCACTCTAATGAAATGAAGAGCCTAATCCTTTATGGTAACATTCGGCACGCAAAGTCTGCCAGCCGGATGTGCAAACTCAAGAGCACACGCCGCTCCCAAAGACTTGCTCACCAGCAGCCAGGAAACACCCACTGATAGTCCAAGAAACATGCTGAATAAAGGGTAACCCTACTAGACCGAATGTTCTCATCATCGTGATTTGAAAACCGGGTCTCCTACACACAACATATATTCAACCCGAGTCTCTGAAGATTGCGAATGAGTCTCGCCCTGCAAGACTCCGATCTTAAACACCGGGAATTCACGATAGCCAATCAAAGTGCCATTATCAAAACGATTACGGCTGCCCTTCTTAATTAAACATAGCCGAAGAGAGAACACCCACGACATGTCTCACTGAGTCGCGACCCATTTCACTTTTAATGACACCGTCATGAGACAGATCACCAATGTTCAAGAGAAAGGTTAATTTTAAGGCAGAACAAGGGGGAGGGAACAAAAAGTAGGGGTCCTTCCAGAACATAATTGCTCTAGTTTATTTACGTGTCTTCATCGTTGAAGTATGCAAGCGTGGAGGCTCATGCCATACCCCTAGCATACTCCATAAATGCCGCGTACCCGGGCCGGATCTAACGGCTATTAGGATTCTTTTCAAGTTTGGAAAGTTCCTAGGATCTTCTACATCTTTGCCATTCATTTTTTTAAATTTCAAAAGCGAGTTTCAATCTCTTCGAATAGCTTAAAAACTTAATGCCTTGCTCTTCAGAGACGCGGCAGACGTCTTCACCAAGGTTTTTTTTAAATACAAAGTTTCGATTGGAAATTTTTTAAAAATCTATCATGTATCCAATACTTTACATAGGGTAATTTTGAATTTTGATTTTAAAAAAATGGTTTCAACCATGAGTTTTTAATTTTCCTTCCACATACAACTATTTCTTACCAGATATTACTTAGCAAATATCAGGCAAAATGGCGAACATAAACTAGACTTATAACAGAAAATAACATGTATCCAATACTTATGCGTGTCACTGTATAAATGAGCAATGATAAACGTGGAAAGCTAAAAATATATTCAATCTCTTCTTGACTTTCCGCGTTCTACCTAAGTCAGCCGTGGAGCAGGTAACCATAGAACATAGGACTCATTTCACAGAGAAGAAAATTTCAATGAAC
>JBBBDQ010001578.1:2007500-2015000 GCA_037127315.1 Ascarosepion bandense
ATAGACAGATAGATAGATAGATAGATAGATAGATAGATAGATAGAATGAACAGAATGATAGATAGATAGATAGATAGATAGATAGATAGATAGATAGATAGATAGATAATGAACAGAATGCGATACATAGATAGATAGATAGATAGATAGATAGATAGATAGATAGATAGATAGATAATGAACAGAATGCGATAGATAGATAGATAGATAGATAGATAGATAGATAGATAGATAATGAATGAATGAGATAGATAGATAGATAGATAGATAGATAGATAGATAGATAGATAATGAACAGAATGCGATAGATAGATAGATAGATAGATAGATAGATAAATAGATAGATAGATAGATAGATAGATAGATAATGAACAGAATGCGGTAGATAGATAGATAGATAGATAGATAGATAGATAGATAGATAGATAGATAATGAACAGAATGCGATAGATCGATAGATAGATAGATAGATAGATAGATAGATAGATAGATAATGAACAGAATGCGATAGATAGATAGATAGATAGATAGATAGATAGATAGATAGATAATGAACAGATTGCGATAGATAGATAGATAGATAGATAGATAGATAGATAATGAAATAGAATGCGATAGATAGATAGATAGATAGATAGATAATGAACAGAATGCGATAGATAGATAGATAGATAGATAGATAGATAGATAATGAACAGAATGCGATAGATAGATAGATAGATAGATAGATAGATAGATAGATAGATAGATAATGAACAGAATGCGATAGATAGGTAGATAGATAGATAGATAGATAGATAGATAGATAGATAGATAGATAGATAGATAATGAACAGAATGCGATAGATAGATAGATAGATAGATAGATAGATAGGTAGATAGATAGATAATGAACAGAATGCGATAGATAGATAGATATATAGATAGATAGATAGATAGATAGATAGATAGATAGATAGATAGATAATGAACAGAATGCGATACATAGACAGATAGATAGATAGATAGATAGATAGATAGATAGATAGATAGATAGATAGATAATGAACAGAATGCGATAGATAGATAGATAGATAGATAGATAGATAGATAGATAGATAGATAGATAATGAACAGAATGCGATAGATAGATAGATAGATAGATAGATAGATAGATAGATAGATAGATAGATAATGAATGAATGCGGTAGATAGATAGATAGATAGATAGATAGATAGATAGATAGATAGATAGATAGATAGATAATGAACAGAATGCGATAGATAGATAGATAGATAGATAGATAGATAGATAGATAGATAGATAGATAGATAGATAATGAACAGAATGCGATAGATAGATAGATAGATAGATAGATAGATAGATAGATAGATAATGAACAGAATGCGATAGATAGATAGATAGATAGATAGATAGATAGATAGATAGATAATGAACAGAATGCGATAGATAGATAGATAGATAGATAGATAGATAGATAGATAATGAACAGAATGCGATAGATAGATAGATAGATAGATAGATAGATAGAGAGATAGATAATGAACAGAATGCGATAGATAGATAGATAGATAGATAGATAGATAGATAATGAACAGAATGCGATAGATAGATAGATATATAGATAGATAGATAGATAGATAGATAGATAGATAGATAGATAGATAATGAACAGAATGCGATACATAGACAGATAGATAGATAGATAGATAGATAGATAGATAGATAGATAATGAACAGAATGCGATAGATAGATAGATAGATAGATAGATAGATAGATAGATAGATAATGAACAGAATGCGATAGATAGATAGATAGATAGATAGATAGATAGATTAGATAGATAGATAATGAACAGAATGCGATAGATAGATAGATAGATAGATAGATAGATAGATAGATAGATAATGAACAGAATGCGATAGATAGATAGATAGATAGATAGATAGATAGATAATGAACAGAATGCGATAGATAGATAGATAGATAGATAGATAGATAGATAGATAGATAGATAGATAGATAGATAGATAATGAACAGATTGCGATAGATAGATAGATAGATAGATAGATAGATAGATAATGAACAGAATGCGATAGATAGATAGATAGATAGATAGATAGATAGATAGATAGATAGATAATGAACAGAATGCGATAGATAGATAGATAGATAGATAGATAGATAGATAGATAGATAGATAGATAATGAACAGAATGCGATAGATAGATAGATAGATAGATAGATAGATAGATAGATAGATAGATAATGAACAGAATGCGATAGATAGATAGATAGATAGATAGATAGATAGATAGATAGATAGATAGATAGATAGATAATGAACAGAATGCGATAGATAGATAGATAGATAGATAGATAGATAGATAGATAGATAGATAATGAACAGAATGCGATAGATAGATAGATAGATAGATAGATAGATAGATAGATAGATAGATAGATAGATAATGAACAGAATGCGATAGATAGATAGATAGATAGATAGATAGATAGATAGATAGATAGATAGATAGATAATGAACAGAATGCGATAGATAGATACATAGATAGATAGATAGATAGATAGATAGATAGATAGATAGATAGATAGATAATGAACAGAATGCGATAGATAGATAGATAGATAGATAGATAGATAGATAGATAGATAGATAGATAGATAGATAGATAGATAATGAACAGAATGCGATAGATAGATAGATAGATAGAGATAGATAGATAGATAGATAGATAGATAGATAATGAACAGAATGCGATAGATAGATAGATATATAGATAGATAGATAGATAGATAGATAGATAGATAGATAATGAACAGAATGCGATACATAGACAGATAGATAGATAGATAGATAGATAGATAGATAGATAGATAATGAACAGAATGCGATAGATAGATAGATAGATAGATAGATAGATAGATAGATAATGAACAGAATGCGATAGATAGATAGATAGATAGATAGATAGATAGATAGATAGATAGATAATGAACAGAATGCGATAGATAGATAGATAGATAGATAGATAGATAGATAATGAACAGAATGCGATAGATAGATAGATAGATAGATAGATAGATAGATAGATAGATAGATAATGAACAGAATGCGATAGATAGATAGATAGATAGATAGATAGATAGATAGATAGATAGATAATGAACAGAATGGTAGATAGATAGATAGATAGATAGATAGATAGATAGATAGATAGATAGATAATGAACAGAATGATAGATCGATAGATAGATAGATAGATAGATAGATAGATAGATAGATAATGAACAGAATGCGATAGATAGATAGATAGATAGATAGATAGATAATGAACAGATTGCGATAGATAGATAGATAGATAGATAGATAGATAGATAGATAGATAATGAACAGAATGCGATAGATAGATAGATAGATAGATAGATAGATAGATAGATAGATAATGAACAGAATGCGATAGATAGATAGATAGATAGATAGATAGATAGATAGATAGATAGATAGATAATGAACAGAATGCGATAGATAGATAGATAGATAGATAGATAGATAGATAGATAGATAATGAACAGAATGCGATAGATAGATAGATAGATAGATAGATAGATAGATAGAGAGATAGATAATGAACAGAATGCGATAGATAGATAGATAGATAGATAGATAGATAGATAGATAGATAGATAATGAACAGAATGCGATAGATAGATAGATATATAGATAGATAGATAGATAGATAGATAGATAGATAGATAGATAATGAACAGAATGCGATACATAGACAGATAGATAGATAGATAGATAGATAGATAGATAGATAATGAACAGAATGCGATAGATAGATAGATAGATAGATAGATAGATAGATAGATAGATAGATAGATAGATAATGAACAGAATGCGATAGATAGATAGATAGATAGATAGATAGATAGATAGATAGATAGATAGATAATGAACAGAATGCGATAGATAGATAGATAGATAGATAGATAGATAGATAGATAGATAATGAACAGAATGCGATAGATAGATAGATAGATAGATAGATAGATAGATAATGAACAGAATGCGATAGATAGATAGATAGATAGATAGATAGATAGATAGATAGATAATGAACAGATTGCGATAGATAGATAGATAGATAGATAGATAGATAGATAGATAATGAACAGAATGCGATAGATAGATAGATAGATAGATAGATAGATAGATAGATAGATAATGAACAGAATGCGATAGATAGATAGATAGATAGATAGATAGATAGATAGATAGATAGATAGATAATGAACAGAATGCGATAGATAGATAGATAGATAGATAGATAGATAATGAACAGAATGCGATAGATAGATAGATAGATAGATAGATAGATAGATAGATAGATAGATAGATAGATAATGAACAGAATGCGATAGATAGATAGATAGATAGATAGATAGATAGATAGATAGATAGATAGATAGATAGATAGATAATGAACAGAATGCGATAGATAGATAGATAGATAGATAGATAGATAGATAGATAGATAGATAGATAATAAACAGAATGCGATAGATAGATAGATAGATAGATAGATAGATAGATAGATAGATAGATAATGAACAGAATGCGATAGATAGATAGATAGATAGATAGATAGATAGATAGATAGATAGATAGATAGATAGATAGATAATGAACAGAATGCGATAGATAGATAGATAGATAGATAGATAGATAGATAGGTAGATAGATAGATAGATAGATAGATAATGAACAGAATGCGATAGATAGATAGATAGATAGATAGATAGATAGATAGATAGATAGATAGATAGATAATGAACAGAATGCGATAGATAGATAGATATATAGATAGATAGATAGATAGATAGATAGATAGATAGATAATGAACAGAATGCGATACATAGACAGATAGATAGATAGATAGATAGATAGATAGATAGATAGATAGATAGATAGATAATGAACAGAATGCGATAGATAGATAGATAGATAGATAGATAGATAGATAGATAGATAATGAACAGAATGCGATAGATAGATAGATAGATAGATAGATAGATAGATAGATAATGAACAGAATGCGATAGATAGATAGATAGATAGATAGATAGATAGATAGATAGATAGATAATGAACAGAATGATAGATAGATAGATAGATAGATAGATAGATAGATAGATAGATAGATAGATAGATAGTTAGAACAGAATGCGATAGATAGATAGATAGATAGATAGATAGATAGATAGATAGATAGATAATGAACAGAATGCGGTAGATAGATAGATAGATAGATAGATAGATAGATAGATAGATAGATAGATAGATAATGAACAGAATGCGATAGATCGATAGATAGATAGATAGATAGATAGATAGATAGATAATGAACAGAATGCGATAGATAGATAGATAGATAGATAGATAGATAATGAACAGATTGCGATAGATAGATAGATAGATAGATAGATAGATAGATAGATAATGAACAGAATGCGATAGATAGATAGATAGATAGATAGATAGATAGATAATGAACAGAATGATAGATAGATAGATAGATAGATAGATAGATAGATAGATAGATAGATAATGAACAGAATGCGATAGATAGATAGATAGATAGATAGATAGATAGATAGATAGATAGATAGATAATGAACAGAATGCGATAGATAGATAGATATATAGATAGATAGATAGATAGATAGATAGATAGATAGATAGATAGATAGATAGATAGATAATGAACAGAATGCGATAGATAGATAGATAGATAGATAGATAGATAATGAACAGAATGCGATAGATAGATAGATAGATAGATAGATAGATAGATAGATAGATAGATAGATAATGAACAGAATGCGATAGATAGATAGATAGATAGATAGATAGATAGATAGATAGATAGATAGATAGATAAATGAATGAATGGTAGATAGATAGATAGATAGATAGATAGATAGATAGATAGATAGATAGATAGATAGATAGATAGATAGATAGATAATGAACAGAATGCGATAGATAGATAGATAGATAGATAGATAGATAGATAGATAGATAGATAATGAACAGAATGCGATAGATAGATAGATAGATAGATAGATAGATAGATAGATAGATAATGAACAGAATGCGATAGATAGATAGATAGATAGATAGATAGATAGATAATGAACAGAATGCGATAGATAGATAGATAGATAGATAGATAGATAGATAGATAGATAGATAATGAACAGAATGCGATAGATAGATAGATAGATAGATAGATAGATAGATAGATAGATAGAGAGATAGATAATGAACAGAAATGCGATAGATAGATAGATAGATAGATAGATAGATAGATAGATAGATAGATAGATAGATAATGAACAGAATGCGATAGATAGATAGATAGATATATAGATAGATAGATAGATAGATAGATAGATAGATAGATAGATAATGAACAGAATGCGATACATAGACAGATAGATAGATAGATAGATAGATAGATAGATAGATAGATAGATAGATAATGAACAGAATGAGATAGATAGATAGATAGATAGATAGATAGATAGATAGATAGATAGATAGATAGATAATGAACAGAATGCGATAGATAGATAGATAGATAGATAGATAGATAGATAGATAGATAGATAATGAACAGAATGCGATAGATAGATAGATAGATAGATAGATAGATAGATAGATAGATAGACAGATAGATAGATAATGAACAGAATGCGATAGATAGATAGATAGATAGATAGATAGATAGATAGATAGATAGATAGATAGATAGATAATGAACAGAATGCGATAGATAGATAGATAGATAGATAGATAGATAGATAATGAACAGAATGCGGTAGATAGATAGATAGATAGATAGATAGATAGATAGATAGATAGATAATGAACAGAATGCGATAGATAGATAGATAGATAGATAGATAGATAGATAGATAGATAATGAACAGAATGCGATAGATAGATAGATAGATAGATAGATAGATAGATAGATAGATAGATAGATAGATAATGAACAGAATGCGATAGATAGATAGATAGATAGATAGATAGATAGATAGATAGATAGATAATGAACAGAATGATAGATAGATAGATAGATAGATAGATAGATAGATAGATAGATAGATAGATAGATAGATAATGAACAGAATGCGATAGATAGATAGATAGATAGATAGATAGATAGATAGATAGATAGATAGATAGATAGATAGATAGATAATGAACAGAATGCGGTAGATAGATAGATAGATAAGATAGATAGATAGATAGATAGATAGATAGATAGTTAGATAGATAGATAGATAGATAATGAACAGAATGCGATAGATAGATAGATAGATAGATAGATAGATAGATAGATAGATAGATAATAAACAGAATGATTGATAGATAGATAGATAGCTAGATAGATAGATAGAT
>JBBBDQ010001578.1:2022500-2162500 GCA_037127315.1 Ascarosepion bandense
CAGAATGCGATAGATAGATAGATAGATAGATAGATAGATAGATACATAGATAGATAGATAGATAGTAATGAACAGAATGCGATAGATAGATAGATAGATAGATAGATAGATAGATAGATAATGAACAGAATGGGTAGATAGATAGATAGATAGATAGATAGATAGATAGATAGATAGATAGATAATGAACAGAATGCGATAGATAGATAGATAGATAGATAGATAGATAGATAGATAGATAGATAGATAGATAATGAACAGAATGCGGGTAGATAGATAGATAGATAGATAGATAGATAGATAGATAGATAGATAGATAATGAACAGAATGCGATAGATAGATAGATAGATAGATAGATAGATAGATAGATAGATAGATAGATAATGAACAGAATGCGATTGATAGATAGATAGATAGCTAGATAGATAGATAGATAGATAATGAACAGAATGCGTTAGATAGATAGATAGATAGATAGATAGATAGATAGATAGATAGATAATGAACAGAATGCGATAGATAGATAGATAGATAGATAGATAGATAGATAGATAGATAGATAGATAGATAATGAATGAATGCGATAGATAGATAGATAGATAGATAGATAGATAGATAGATAGATAGATAATGAACAGAATGCGATAGATAGATAGATAGATAGATAGATAGATAGATAGATAGATAGATAGATAATGAACAGAATGCGATAGATAGATAGATAGATAGATAGATAGATAGATAGATAGATAATGAACAGAATGCGATAGATAGATAGATAGATAGATAGATAGATAGATAGATAGATAGATAGATAGATAATGAACAGAATGCGATACATATATACATAGATAGATAGATAGATAGATAGATAGATAGATAGATAGATAGATAGATAATGAACAGAATGCGTTAGATAGATAGATAGATAGATAGATAGATAGATAGATAGATAGATAGATAGATAGATAGATAATGAACAGTATGCGATAGATAGATAGATAGATAGATAGATAGATAGATATATAGATAGATAGATAGATAGATAGATAGATAATGAACAGAATGTGATAGATAGATAGATAGATAGATAGATAGATAGATAGATAGATAATGAACAGAATGCGATAGATAGATAGATAGATAGATAGATAGATAGATAGATAGATAGATAGATAGATAATGAACAGAATGCGATAGATAGATAGATAGATAGATAGATAGATAGATAGATAGATAGATAGATAGAATGAACAGAATGCGATACATAGATAGATAGATAGATAGATAGATAGATAGATAGATAATGAACAGAATGCGATAGATAGATAGAGAGATAGATAGATAGATAGATAGATAGATAGATAGATAGATAATGAACAGAATGCGATAGATAGATAGATAGATAGATAGATAGATAGATAGATAGTAATGAACAGAATGCGATAGATAGATAGATAGATAGATAGATAGATAGATAGATAGATAGATAGATAGATAATGAACAGAATGCGGTAGATCGATAGATAGATAGATAGATAGATAGATAGATAGATAGATAGATAGATAGATAATGAACAGAATGCGATAGATAGATAGATAGATAGATAGATAGATAGATAGATAGATAATGAACAGAATGCGATAGATAGATAGATAGATAGATAGATAGATAGATAGATAGATAATGAAATAAGAATGCGATAGATAGATAGATAGATAGATAGATAGATAGATAGATAGATAGATAGATAATGAACAGAATGCGATAGATAGATAGATAGATAGATAGATAGATAGATAGATAGATAGATAGATAATGAATGAACGATAGATAGATAGATAGATAGATAGATAGATAGATAGATAGATAGATAGATAGATAATGAACAGAATGCGATAGATAGATAGATAGATAGATAGATAGATAGATAGATAGATAGATAGATAATGAATGAATGCGATAGATAGATAGATAGATAGATAGATAGATAGATAGATAGATAGATAGATAGATAGATAATGAACAGAATGCGGTAGATAGATAGATAGATAGATAGATAGATAGATAGATAGATAGATAGATAATGAACAGAATGCGATAGATAGATAGATAGATAGATAGATAGATAGATAGATAGATAGATAGATAGATAATGAATGAATGCGATAGATAGATAGATAGATAGATAGATAGATAGATAGATAGATAGATAGATAATGAACAGAATGCGTTAGATAGATAGATAGATAGATAGATAGATAGATAGATAGATAGATAGATAATGAACAGAATGCGATAGATAGATAGATAGATAGATAGATAGATAGATAGATAGATAATGAACAGAATGCGATAGATAGATAGATAGATAGATAGATAGATAGATAGATAATGAACAGAATGCGATAGAAAATAGATAGATAGATAGATAGATAGATAGATAGATAGATAGATAGATAATGAACAGAATGCGATAGATAGATAGATAGATAGATAGATAGATAGATAGATAGATAGATAGATAGATAATGAATAGAATGCGATAGATAGATAGATAGATAGATAGATAGATAGATAATGAAATAGAATAAGATAGATAGATAGATAGATAGATAGATAGATAGATAGATAGATAGATAGATAATGAACAGAATGCGATAGATAGATAGATAGATAGATAGATAGATAGATAGATAGATAGATAGATAGATAATGAACAGAATGCGATAGATAGATAGATAGATAGATAGATAGATAGATAGATAATGAATGAATGCGATACATAGATAGATAGATAGATAGATAGATAGATAATGAACAGAATGCGATAGATAGATAGATAGATAGCTAGATAGATAGATAGATAGATAGATAGATAATGAACAGAATGCGATAGATAGATAGATAGATAGATAGATAGATAGATAGATAGATAGATAGATAATGAACAGAATGCGATAGATAGATAGATAGATAGATAGATAGATAGATAGATAGATAATGAACAGAATGCGATAGATAGATAGATAGATAGATAGATAGATAGATAGATAGATAGATAGATAGATAATGAACAGAATGCGATAGATAGATAGATAGATAGATAGATAGATAGATAGATAGATAGATAATGAACAGAATGCGATAGATAGATAGATAGATAGATAGATAGATAGATAGATAGATAGATAGATAGATAATGAACAGAATGCGATACATAGATAGATAGATAGATAGATAGATAGATAGATAGATAGATAGATAATGAACAGAATGCGATAGATAGATAGATAGATAGATAGATAGATAGATAGATAATGAACAGAATGCGATAGATAGATAGATAGATAGATAGATAGATAGATAGATAATGAACAGAATGCTATAGATATATAGATAGATAGATAGATAGATAGATAGATAGATAGATAGATAATGAACAGAATGCGGTAGATAGATAGATAGATAGATAGATAGATAGATAGATAGATAGATAGATAATGAACAGAATGCGATAGATAGATAGATAGATAGATAGATAGATAGATAGATAGATAGATAGATAGATAATGAACAGAATGCGATAGATAGATAGATAGATAGATAGATAGATAGATAGATAGATAATGAACAGAATGCGATAGATATATAGATCGATAGATAGATAGATAGATAGATAGATAGATAGATAGATAGATAATGAACAGAATGCGATAGATAGATAGATAGATAGATAGATAGATAGATAGATAATGAACAGAATGCGATAGATAGATAGATAGATAGATACATAGATAGATAGATAGATAGATAGATAGATAATGAATGAATGCGATAGATAGATAGATAGATTGATAGATAGATAGATAGATAGATAGATAGATAGATAGATAATGAACAGAATGCGATAGATAGATAGATAGATAGATAGATAGATAGATAGATAGATAGATAATGAACAGAATGCGATAGATAGATAGATAGATAGATAGATAGATAGATAGATAATGAACAGAATGCGATAGATAGATATATAGATAGATAGATAGATAGATAGATAGATAGATAGATAGATAATGAACAGAATGCGATAGATAGATAGATAGATAGATAGATAGATAGATAGATAGATAGATAGATAGATAATGAACAGAATGCGATAGATAGATAGATAGATAGATAGATAGATAGATAGATAGATAGATAATGAACAGTGAATGCGATAGATAGATAGATAGATAGATAGATAGATAGATAGATAATGAACAGAATGCGGTAGATAGATAGATAGATAGATAGATAGATAGATAGATAGATAGATAGATAATGAACAGAATGCGATAGATAGATAGATAGATAGATAGATAGATAGATAGATAGATAGATAGATAATGAACAGAATGCGATAGATAGATAGATAGATAGATAGATAGATAGATAGATAATGAACAGAATGCGATAGATAGATAGATAGATAGATAGATAGATAGATAGATAGATAGATAGATAGATAGATAGATAATGAACAGCATGCGATAGATAGATAGATAGATAGATAGATAGATAGATAGATAGATAATGAACAGAATACATAGATAGATAGATAGATAGATAGATAGATAGATAGATAGATAGATAATGAGTGAGAATGCTATAGATAGATAGATAGATAGATAGATAGATAGATAGATAGATAATGAACAGACAGATAGATAGATAGATAGATAGATAGATAGATAGATAGATAGATAATGAATGAATGATAGATAGATAGATAGATAGATAGATAGATAGATAGATAGATAGATAGATAATGAATGAATGATAGATAGATAGATAGATAGATAGATAGATAGATAATGAATGAATGCGATAGATAGATAGATAGATAGATAGATAGATAGATAGATAGATAAATAAATGAATGCGATAGATAGATAGATAGATAGATAGATAGATAGATAGATAGATAGATAATGAACAGAATGCGATAGATAGATAGATAGATAGATAGATAGATAATGAACAGAATGCTATGTAGATAGATAGATAGATAGATAGATAGATAGATAGATAATGAACAGAATGCGATAGATAGATAGATAGATAGATAGATAGATAGATAGATAGATAGATAGATAATGAACAGAATGCGATAGATAGATAGATAGATAGATAGATAGATAGATAGATAATGAACAGAAAGGTAGATAGATAGATAGATAGATAGATAGATAGATAGATAGATAGATAGATAGATAGATAGATAGATAGATAGATAGATAATGAATGAATGCGATAGATAGATAGATAGATAGATAGATAGATAGATAGATAGATAGATAGATAGATAAATGAACAGTGAATGCGATAGATAGATAGATAGATAGATAGATAGATAGATAGATAGATAGATAGATAGATAATGAACAGAATGCGATAGATAGATAGATAGATAGATAGATAGATAGATAGATAGATAGATAATGAACAGAATGATAGATAGATTGATAGATAGATAGATAGATAGATAGATAGATAGATAGATAATGAATGAATGCGATAGATAGATAGATAGATAGATAGATAGATAGATAGAATGAATGAATACATACATACATAGATAGATAGATAGATAGATAGATAGATAGATAGATAGATAATGAAATAGAATGTGCGATAGATAGATAGATAGATAGATAGATAGATAGATAGATAGATAGATAGATACATAGGCTCACCCAGCTAGTTAGATAGATCGAAGAAATGTATATAAAAGCGCAACGGATACTGTGGAGGGTCATAATCTTTTCGATCTTTTCTTACCTTCGCCCGTTCCACCAAAGTCAGCCGTGACAGATAGAAAAGAAATAGATGGAAATATGTCAAATATTAAGAAATTCTATCGTTCAAGAATCACCTGACTTTTTCTCTAGCAAAAATTCGGCTGTTCTTTGCATTTTGGGAAGGATATTTGAATAATCCAGAACCTTTACTGGCAAAAATCTGCATGCAAATAGAAAATATTTTCAGTAAATACACAAAAATAGAAAGTCCAAGACAAGAATGTGTCGTCTCACCGGACTTATCACTCTATACAGCCAGGCGATCGTGAGTGTACTAGAAAACCTATCAGGAGTTTTTATTGGTGGGTACAATATTAACAGCATATGATATGGAGATGACACAGTGTTGATAGCAGACGCGGAAAGAAAACTACAATACTGCCTAAATAGGCAGTGATGAAAACAGAGAAAAAAAGTCTAAACAACAATTGAAAAAAATTAAAAATAAATAAACCAAATGCCTATATATTATCAGAGGGACAACCCTAGATGCAAATTACAAATTGATGGTAATAACATTAAACCTTTACAACAATGATTGCCCACGTCCTGAAGAGACATGGCTCATGAAAAAAAGAAATGTCAGTGAAGTGTTTTTTAGCAGAGGATGGAAAGTGCGACACTGAACTCCAAAAGTGCATTAGAATAGCTAAGAAAAGAAGCCTTACAAAAGCTAAGTAAAGTATTAAGTAAGCGGAAAATATATTTAGACACAAAGAACCGAGAACTGTCGTGTTATATAAGTCTTCCTACATGGCAGTGAAAGCTGGACAATATCCTCACAGATGAAGAAGAGTCAGGAATCAACAGAAACAAAGAAAAAACTTCTGAACCTATCGTAATATCAGTCTTCCTATCTGACAGTGAATGTTAGACAAACTCTATATAACCCCACAATTATAAATTTCATTTATGATTTCAGTATTTTTTCTATACCAAATTCTTCCAGGGCTATCAGCAGCTCTATAACTATGCCGTCTGGTCCCGCTGCTTTGTTTCTATTCAGTTTGGCTACTGCAGATTCCACTTCAGACATTAATATTTCCGGTCCGTCCTCATCTTTGCGTATTATTGTTTGCTCTCTCTTGTCGTGGAAAAGATCTTTAATATATTCTTCTCATCGTTGGAGTATTTTCTATTTCTCCAATATGATTGTTCCATCCTTAGATTTTATACATCCTGTTGAAGAGCAGATTTTTGTCATTTCAGTTCTTTTATTTCCTTATGTATGTCTGCTTTATTATTCCTGCTCAATCTCTCTACTCCTGCACATTTGTCATTGAGCCATTCCTCTTAACACTTCACGCATGAAGAAGAGACTTGAATCAACAGAAACAAAAAAGAATACTGAACTCTTATGTAATATCAGTCTTCCTATATGCTAGTGAATGTTTGACAAACTCTTCACGCATGAAGAAGAGACTTGAATCAACAGAAACAAAAAAGAATACTGAACTCTTATGTAATATCAGTCTTCCTATATGCTAGTGAATGGTAGACAAACTCTTCACGCATGAAGAAGAGACTTGAATCAACAGAAACAAAAAAGAATACTGAACTCTTATGTAATATCAGTCTTCCTATATGCTAGTGAATGTTTGACAAACTCTTCAGGCATGAAGAAGAGACATGAATAAACAGAAACAAAAAAGAATACTGAACTCTTATGTAATATCAGTCTTCCTATATGCTAGTGAATGGTAGACAAACTCTTCACGCATGAAGAAGAGACTTGAATCAACAGAAACAAAAAAGAATACTGAACTCTTATGTAATATCAGTCTTCCTATATGCAAGTGAATGTTAGACAAACTCTTCAGGCATGAAGAAGAGACATGAATAAACAGAAACAAAAAAGAATACTGAACTCTTATGTAATATCAGTCTTCCTATATGCTAGTGAATGGTAGACAAACTCTTCACGCATGAAGAAGAGACTTGAATCAACAGAAACAAAAAAGAATACTGAACTCTTATGTAATATCAGTCTTCCTATATGCTAGTGAATGTTATACAAACTCTTCACGCATGAAGAAGAGACTTGAATCAACAGAAACAAAAAAGAATACTGAACTCTTATGTAATATCAGTCTTCCTATATGCCAGTGAATGTTAGACAAACTCTTCACGCATGAAGAAGAGACTTGAATCAACAGAAACAAAAAGGAATACTGAACTCTTATGTAATATCAGTTTTCCTATATGCCAGTGAATGTTAGACAAACTCTTCAAGCATGAAGAAGAGACTTGAATCAACAGAAACAAAAAAGAATACTGAACTCTTATGTAATATCAGTCTTCCTATATGCTAGTGAATGTTATACAAACTCTTCACGCATGAAGAAGAGACTTGAATCAACAGAAACAAAAAAGAATACTGAACTCTTATGTAATATCAGTCTTCCTATATGCTAGTGAATGTTTGACAAACTCTTCACGCATGAAGAAGAGACTTGAATCAACAGAAACAAAAAAGAATACTGAACTCTTATGTAATATCAGTCTTCCTATATGCCAGTGAATGTTAGACAAACTCTTCACGCATGAAGAAGAGACTTGAATCAACAGAAACAAAAAAGAATACTGAACTCTTATGTAATATCAGTCTTCCTATATGCCAGTGAATGTTAGACAAACTCTTCACGCATGAAGAAGAGACTTGAATCAACAGAAACAAAAAGGAATACTGAACTCTTATGTAATATCAGTCTTCCTATATGCCAGTGAATGTTAGACAAACTCTTCACGCATGAAGAAGAGACTTGAATCAACAGAAACAAAAAAGAATACTGAACTCTTATGTAATATCAGTCTTCCTATATGCTAGTGAATGGTAGACAAACTATTCAGGCATGAAGAAAGACTTGAATCAACAGAGCAAAAAAGAATATAGACTCTTATGTAATATCGGTCTTCCTATATGCTAGTGAATGGTGGACAAACTCTTTCACGCTGAAGAAGACTTGAATCAACAGAAACAAAAAAAGAATACTGAACTCTTGTAATATCAGGTCTTCTCTTAACCATGATGAATGTTAGACAAACTCTTCCGCATGAAGAAGAGACTTGAATCAACAGAAACAAAGAATACTGAACTCTTATGTAACTATCAGTCTTCCTATGTGCCAGTAGATATTAGACAAACTCTTCTGCAGCATGAAGAAAGAGACTTCGAATCAACAGAAACAAAAAAGGAATACTGAACTCTTATGTAATATGATCTTCCTATATGCAGTGAATATTAGACAAACTCTTCACGCATGAAGAAGAAGAGACTTGAATCAACAGAAACAAAAAAGAGGTCTGGAGCTGCCTGTAACATAGTCTTCCTATATGCCAGTGAATGTTAGACGACTCTTCACGCATGAAGAAGAGACTTGAATCAACAGAAACAAAGGAATACTGAACTCTTATGTAATATCAGTCTTCCTATATGCTAGTGAATAGTAGACAAACTCTTCACGCATGAAGAAGAGACGAATCAACAGAAACAAAGAATACTGAACTCTTATGTAATATCAGTCTTCTTAACACCAGTGAATGTTAGACAAACTCTTCACATGGAAAGAACTTGAATCAACAGAAACAAAAAAGAATACTGAACTCTTATGTAATATCAGTCTTCCTATATGCCAGTGAATATTAGACAAACTCTTCACGCATGAAAGAAGAGACTTGAATCAACAGAAACAAAAAGGAATACTGAACTCTTATGTAATATCAGTCTTCCTATATGCCAGTGAATGTTAGACAAACTCTTCACGCATGAAGAAGAGACTTGAATCAACAAACAAAAAGAATACTGAACTCTTATGTAATATCAGTCTTCCTATATGCCAGTGAATGTTAGACAAACTCTTGCGCATGAAGAAGAGACTTGAATCAACAGAAACAAAGAATACTGAACTCTTATGTAATATCAGTCTTCCTGCTGATGAATGTTAGACAAACTCTTCACGCATGAAGAAGAGACTTGAATCAACAGAAACAAAAAGGAATACTGAACTCTTATGTAATATCAGTCTTCCTATATGCTAGTGAATGGTGGACAAACTCTTCACGCATGAAGGAAAGACTTGAATCAACAGAAACAAAAAAGGAGCTGCTGAGAACTCTTATGTAATATCAGATATTTCTATATGCCAGTGAATGTTAGACAAACTCTTCACGCAGAAGAAGAAGACTTGAATCAACAGAAACAAAAAAGAATACTGAACTCTTATGTAATATCAGTCTTCCTATATGCCAGTGAATATTAGACAAACTCTTCACGCAGAAGAAGAGACTTGAATCAACAAGAAACAAAAAGGAATACTGAACTCTTATGTAATATCAGTCTTCCTATATGCCAGTCGGAGAAATATTAGACAAATATGCACGCATGAAGAAGAGACTTGAATCAACAGAAACAAAAAAGAATACTTTGAACTCTTATGTAATATCAGTCTTCCTATATGCCAGTGGATATTGGACAAACTCTTCACGCATGAAGAAGAGACTTGAATCAACAGAAACAAAGAAGAATACTGAACTCTTATGTAATATCAGTCTTCCTATATGCTAGTGAATGTTAGACAAACTCTTCACGCAAGAGACTTGAATCAACAGAAACAAAGAAGGAATAACTGAACTCTTATGTAATATCAGTCTTCCTATATGCCAGTGAATGTTAGACAAACTCTTCACGCATGAAGAAGAGACTTGAATCAACAGAAACAAAAAAGAATACTGAACTCTTATGTAATATCAGTCTTCCTATATGCCAGTGAATGTTAGACAAACTCTTCACGCATGAAGAAGAGACTTGAATCAACAGAAACAAAGAAGAGATAACGAACTCTTATGTAACTGATCTTCCTATATGCCAGTGAATGTTAGACAAACTTTCTTTACGCATGAAGAAGAGACTTGAATCAACAGAAACAAAGAAGAATACTGAACTCTTATGTAATATCAGTCTTCCTATGTGCTAATGAATGTTAGACAAACTCACCCACGCATGAAGAGAGACTTGAATCAACAGAAACAAGAGAATACTGAACTCTTATGTAATATCAGTCTTCCTGTGCTAGTAGATATTGAACAAACTCTTCACGCATGAAGAAGGACTTGAATCCTTGAAAACCAAAGAATACCGAACTCTTAGCAATATCAGTCTTCCTATATATGTAGTGAATGTTAGACAAACTCTTCACGCATGAAGAAGAGACCGAATCAACAGAAACAAAGAAGAATACTGAACTCTTATGTAATATCAGTCTTCCTATATGCTAGTGAGATATTGAACAAACTCTTCACGCATGAAGAGAACCGAATCAACAGAAACAAAAAACAATACTGAACTCTTATGTAATATCAGTCTTCCTATATGCCAGCGAATGTTGAACAAACTCTTCCATGAAGAAGGAGCTTGAATCAACAGAAACAAAAAAGACTACTGAAATCTTATGTAATATCAATCTTCCTATATGCCAGCGAATGTTAGACAAACTCTTCACGCATGAAGAAGAGACTTGAATCAACAGAAACAAAAAAGAATACTGAACTCTTATGTAATATCAGTCTTCCTATATGCTAGTGAATGTTAGACAAACTCTTCACGCATGAAGAAGAGACTTGAATCAACAGAAACAAAAAAGAATACTGAACTCTTATGTAATATCAGTCTTCCTATATGCTAGCGAATGTTAGACAAACTCTTCACGCATGAAGAAGAGACTTGAATCAACAGAAACAAAAAAGAATACTGAACTCTTATGTAATATCAGTCTTCCTATATGCTAGTGAATGTTAGACAAACTCTTCACGCATGAAGAAGAGACTTGAATCAACAGAAACAAAAAAGACTACTGAAATCTTATGTAATATCAGTCTTCCTATATGCCAGCGAATGTTAGACAAACTCTTCACGCATGAAGAAGAGACTTGAATCAACAGAAACAAAAAAGACTACTGAAATCTTATGTAATATCAGTCTTCCTATATGCCAGCGAATGTTAGACAAACTCTTCACGCATGAAGAAGAGACTTGAATCAACAGAAACAAAAAAGACTACTGAAATCTTATGTAATATCAGTCTTCCTATATGCCAGCGAATGTTAGACAAACTCTTCACGCATGAAGAAGAGACTTGAATCAACAGAAACAAAAAAGAATACTGAACTCTTATGTAATATCAGTCTACCTATATGCCAGCGAATGTTAGACAAACTCTTCACGCATGAAGAAGAGACTTGAATCAACAGAAACAAAAAAGAATACTGAACTCTTATGTAATATCAGTCTTCCTATATGCCATTGAATTTTAGACAAACTCTTCACGCATGAAGAAGAGATTTGAATCAACAGAAACAAAAAAGAATACTGAACTCTTATGTAATATCAGTCTTCCTATATGCCAGTGAATGTTAGACAAACACTTCACGCATGAAGAAGAGACTTGAATCAACAGAAACAAAAAAGAATACTGAACTCTTATGTAATATCAGTCTTCCTATATGCAAGTGAATGTTAGACAAACACTTCACGCATGAAGAAGAGACTTGAATCAACAGAAACAAAAAAGAATACTGAACTCTTATGTAATATCAGTCTTCCTATATGCAAGTGAATGTTAGACAAACTCATCACGCATGAAGAAGAGACTTGAATCAACAGAAACAAAAAAGAATACTGAACTCTTATGTAATATCAGTCTTCCTATATGCCAGTGAATGTTAGACAAACTTTTCAAGCATGAAGAAGAGTCTTGAATCAACAGAAACAAAAAAGAATACTGAACTCTTATGTAATATCAGTCCTCCGATATGCCATTGAATGTTAGACAAACTCTTCAGGCATGAAGAAGAGACTTGAATCAACAGAAACAAAAAAGAATACTGAACTCTTATGTAATATCAGTCTTCCTATATGCTAGTGAATTTTAGACAAACTCTTCACGCATGAAGAAGAGAATTGAATCAACAGAAAAAAAAAGAATACTGAACTCTTATGTAATATCAGTCTTCCTATATGCCAGTGAATGTTAGACAAACTCTTCAAGCATGAAGAAGAGTCTTGAATCAACAGAAACAAAAAAGAATACTGAACTCTTATGTAATATCAGTCTTCCTATATGCTAGTGAATGTTAGACAAACTCTTCACGCATGAAGAAGAGACTTGAATCAACAGAAACAAAAAAGAATACTGAACTCTTATGTAATATCAGTCTTCCTATATGCTAGTGAATGTTAGACAAACTCTTCACGCATGAAGAAGAGACTTGAATCAACAGAAACAAAAAAGAATACTGAACTCTTATGTAATATCAGTCTTCCTATATGCTAGTGAATGTTAGACAAACTCTTCACGCATGAAGAAGAGTCTTGAATCAACAGAAACAAAAAAGAATACTGAACTCTTATGTAATATCAGTCTTCCTATATGCCATTGAATGTTAGACAAACTCTTCAAGCATGAAGAAGAGACTTGAATCAACAGAAACAAAAAAGAATACTGAACTCTTATGTAATATCAGTCTTCCTATATGCCAGTGAATGTTAGACAAACACTTCACGCATGAAGAAGAGACTTGAATCAACAGAAAAAAAAAGAATACTGAAATCTTATGTAATATCAGTCTTCCTATATGCTAGCGAATGTTAGACAAACTCTTCACGCATGAAGAAGAGACTTGAATCAACAGAAACAAAGAAGAATACTGAACTCTTATGTAATATCAGTCTTCCTATATGCCAGTGAATGTTAGACAAACTCTACACGCATGAAGAAGAGAATTGAATCAACAGAAACAAAAAAGAATACTGAACTCTTATGTAATATCAGTCTTCCTATATGCTAGTGAATGTTAGACAAACTCTTCACGCATGAAGAAGAGACTTGAATCAACAGAAACAAAAAAGAATACTGAACTCTTATGTAATATCAGTCTTCCTATATGCAAGTGAATGTTAGACAAACTCTTCACGCATGAAGAAGAGACTTGAATAAACAGAAACAAAAAAGACTACTGAAATCTTATGTAATATCAGTCTTCCTATATGCCAGCGAATGTTAGACAAACTCTTCACGCATGAAGAAGAGACTTGAATCAACAGAAACAAAAAAGAATACTGAACTCTTATGTAATATCAGTCTTCCTATATGCCAGTGAATGTTAGACAAACTCTTCACGCATGAAGAAGAGACTTGAATCAACAGAAACAAAGAAGAATACTGAACACTTATGTAATATCAGTCTTCCTATATGCCAGTGAATCTTAGACAAACTCTTCACGTATGAAGTAGAGACTTGAATCAACAGAAACAAAAAAGAATACTGAACTCTTATGTAATATCAGTCTTCCTATATGCCAGTGAATGTTAGACAAACTCTTCACGCATGAAGAAGAGACTTGAATCAACAGAAACAAAAAAGAATACTGAACTCTTATGTAATATCAGTCTTCCTATATGCTAGTGAATGTTAGACAAACTCTTCACGCATGAAGAAGAGACTTGAATCAACAGAAACAAAGAAGAATACTGAACTCTTATGTAATATCAGTCTTCCTATATGCTAGTGAATGTTTGACAAACTCTTCACGCATGAAGAAGAGACTTGAATCAACAAAAACAAAAAAGAATACTGAACTCTTATGTAATATCAGTCTTCCTATATGCAAGTGAATGTTAGACAAACACTTCACACATGAAGAAGAGACTCGAATCAACAGAAACAAAAAAGAATACTGAACTCTTATGTAATATCAGTCTTCCTATATGCCAGTGAATGTTAGACAAACTCTTCACGCATGAAGAAGAGACTTGAATCAACAGAAACAAAAAAGAATACTGAACTCTTATGTAATATCAGTCTTCCTATATGCCAGCGAATGTTAGACAAACTCTTCACGCATGAAGAAGAGACTTGAATCAACAGAAACAAAAAAGAATACTGAACTCTTATGTAATATCAGTCTTCCTATATGCTAGTGAATGTTAGGCAAACTCTTCACGCATGAAGAAGAGACTTGAATCAACAGAAACAAAAAAGAATACTGAACTCTTATGTAATATCAGTCTTCCTATATGCCAGTGAATGTTAGACAAACACTTCACGCATGAAGAAGAGACTTGAATCAACAGAAGCAAAAAATAATACTGAACTCTTATGTAATATCAGTCTTCCTATATGCCAGTGAATGTTAGACAAACTCTTCACGCATGAAGAAGAGACTTGAATCAACAGAAACAAAAAAGAATACTGAACTCTTATGTAATATCAGTCTTCCTATATGCTAGCGAATGTTAGACAAACTCTTCACGCATGAAGAAGAGACTTGAATCAACAGAAACAAAAAAGAATACTGAACTCTTATGTAATATCAGTCTTCCTATATGCCAGTGAATGTTAGACAAACTCTTCAAGCATGAAGAAGAGACTTGAATCAACAGAAACAAAAAAGAATACTGAACTCTTATGTAATATCAGTCTTCCTATATGCCAGTGAATGTTAGACAAACTCTTCACGCATGAAGAAGAGACTTGAATCAACAGAAACAAAAAAGAATACTGAACTCTTATGTAATATCAGTCTTCCTATATGCCAGTGAATGTTAGACAAACACTTCACGCATGAAGAAGAGACTTGAATCAACAGAAACAAAAAAGAATACTGAACTCTTATGTAATATCAGTCTTCCTATATGCTAGTGAATGTTAGACAAACTCTTCACGCATGAAGAAGAGACTTGAATCAACAGAAACAAAAAAGAATACTGAACTCTTATGTAATATCAGTCTTCCTATATGCCAGTGAATGTTAGACAAACACTTCACGCATGAAGAAGAGACTTGAATCAACAGAAACAAAAAAGAATACTGAACTCTTATGTAATATCAGTCTTCCTATATGCCAGTGAATGTTAGACAAACTCTTCACGCATGAAGAAGAGACTTGAATCAACAGAAACAAAAAAGAATACTGAACTCTTATGTAATATCAGTCTTCCTATATGCCAGTGAATGTTAGACAAACACTTCACGCATGAAGAAGAGACTTGAATCAACAGAAACAAAAAAGAATACTGAACTCTTATGTAATATCAGTCTTCCTATATGCTAGTGAATGTTAGACAAACTCTTCACGCATGAAGAAGAGACTTGAATCAACAGAAACAAAAAAGAATACAGAACTCTTATGTAATATCAGTCTTCCTATATGCTAGTGAATGTTAGACAAACTCTTCACGCATGAAGAAGAGACTTGAATCAACAGAAACAAAAAAGAATACTGAACTCTTATGTAATATCAGTCTTCCTATATGCTAGTGAATGTTAGACAAACTCTTCACACATGAAGAAGAGACTTGAATCAACAGAAACAAAAAAGAATACTGAACTCTTATGTAATATCAGTCTTCCTATATGCCAGTGAATGTTATACAAACTCTTCACGCATGAAGAAGACTTGAATCAACAGAAACAAAAAGAATACTGAACTCTTGTGTAATATCAGTCTTCCTATGCTAGTGAATGTTAGACAAAACTCACACACACTGAAAGAGACTTGAATCAACAGAAACAAAAAGATACTGAACACTTATGTAATATCAGTCTTCCTATATGCTAGTGAAGAATGTTAGACAAACTCTTCACGCATGAAGAAGGGAACTTGAATCAACAAGAAAAAGATACTGAACTCTTATGTAATATCAGTCTTCCTATATGCTGATAGAATGTTAGACAAACTCTTCACGCATGGAGAAGGAACTTGAATCAACAAAACAAAGAATACTGAACTCTTATGTAATATCAGTGCTATATATGCTAGTAGATATTTGACAAACTCTTCACGCAGAAGAAGACTTGAATCAACAGAAACAAAAAAGAATACTGAACTCTTATGTAATATCAGTCTTCCTATATGCTAGTAGATATTAGACAGCTCTTCACACACTTGAAGGAACTTGAATCAACAGAAACAAAAAGAATACCCAGAACTCTGTATAATATCAAGTCTTCCTACTATGCTGGTAGATATTAGACAATCTCTTCACGCATGAAAGAGAAAGAGACTTGAATCAAGAGAAACAAAAAAGAATACTGAACTCATATAATATCAGTCTTCCTATACAAAGTGAATGTTAGACAAAACTCTTCACACGCATGAAGAGAAGACTTGAATCAACAGAAACAAAGAATACTGAACTCTTATGTAATATCAGTCATATATATGCTGGTGAATGTTAGACAATCTCTTTGCGTGAAAGAAGACTTAGATCAAGAAACAAAGAATATACACATGAACTCTTATGTAATGTCAATTATTTCTATGCCAGTGAATGTTTGACAAACTCATCTTTACACGCATGAAGAAAGACCGAATCAACAGAAACAAAAAGAATACTGAACTCTTATGTAATATCAGTCTTCCTATATACTAGTAGATATTAGACAATCTCTTCACGCACTTGAAGAAGAACTTGAATCAAGAGAAACAAAAGAATACTGAACTCTTATGTAATATCAGTCTTTTATATGAGTGAATGTTTGACAAACTCTTCACGCATGAAGAAGAGACTTGAATGAACAGAAACAAAATGAATACTGAACTCTTGTGTAATATCCAAATTTTACCTGCCCAGTGAATGTTATACAAACTCTTCCACGCATGAAGAAGAGACTTGAATCAACAGAAACAAAGAATACTGAACTCTTCATGTAATATCAGTCTTCCTATATGCTAGTGAATGTTTGACAAACTCTTCACGCATGAAGAAAGAAGACTTGAATCAACAGAACCAAAAACTACAATGCTGAACTCTTATGTAATATCAGTCTTCCTATATGCCAATGATGAATATTAGACAAACTCTTCACGCATGAAGAAGAGACCGAATCAACAGAAACAAAGAATATGAACTCTTATGTAATATCAGTCTTCTATATGTAGTGAATATTTAGGCAGCTCTTCACGCATGAAGAAGAGACTTGAATCAACAGAACCAAAAACAATACTGAACTCTTATGTAATATCAGTCTTCCTACTGATGATGTTAGACAAACTCTTCACGCATGAAGAAGAGACTTGAATCAACAGAAACAAAAAAGAATACTGAACTCTTGTAAATATCAGTCTTCCTATATGCTAGTAGATATTAGACAAACTCTTCACGCATGAAGAAGAGACTTGAATCAACAGAAAGAAGAAAGTACTGAACTCTTATGTAATATCAGTCTTCCTATATGCTGATGAATATTAGACAAACTCTTCACGCATGAAGAACAGACTTGAATCAACAGAAAGAAAAAAGAATACTGAACTCTTATGTAATATCAGTCTTCCTATATGCTAGTGAATGTTAGACAAACTCTTCACACATGAAGAAGAGACTTGAATCAACAGAAAGAAAAAAGAATACTGAACTCTTATGTAATATCAGTCTTCCTATATGCTAGTGAATGTTAGACAAACTCTTCACACATGAAGAAGAGACTTGAATCAACAGAAAGAAAAAAGAATACTGAACTCTTATGTAATATCAGTCTTCCTATATGCTAGTGAATGTTATACAAACTCTTCACGCATGAAGAAGAGACTTGCATCAACAGAAACAAAAAAGAATACTGAACTCTTATGTAATATCAGTCTTCCTATATGCTAGTGAATGTTAGACAAACTCTTCACGCATGAAGAAGAGACTTGTATCAACAGAAACAAAAAAGAATACTGAACTCTTATGTAATATCAGTCTTCTCCTATATGCCAGTGAATGTTAGACAAACTCTTCACGCATGAAGAAGAGACTCCAATCAACAGAAACAAAAAAAGAATACTGAACTCTTATGTAATATCAGTCTTCCTATATGCTAGTGAATGTTAGACAAACTCTCTTCACACATGAAGAAGAGACTTTGAATCAACAGAAACAAAAAAGAATACTGAACTCTTATGTAATATCAGTCTTCCTATATGCTAGTGAATGTTAGACAAACTCTTCACGCATGAAGAAGAGACTTGAATCAACAGAAAGAAAAAAGAATACTGAACTCTTATGTAATACTAGTCTTTCCTATATGCTAGTGAATGTTAGACAAACTCTTCAGCCCATGAAGAAGAGACTTGAATCAACAGAAACAAAAAGAATACTGAACTCTTATGTAATATCAGTCTTCCATATGCCAGTGAATGTTAGACAAACTCTTCACGCATGAAGAAGAGACTTGAATCAACAGAAACAAAAAGAATACTGAACTCTTATGTAATATCAGTCTTCCTATATGCTAGTGAATGTTTGACAAACTCTTCACTAGTGAAGAAGAGACTTGAATCAACAGAAACAAAAAGAATACTGAACTCTTATGTAATATCAGTCTTCCTATATGCTAGTGAATGCTTGACAAACTCTTCACGCATGAAGAAGAGACTTGAATGAACAGAAACAAAATGAATACTGAACTTTATGTAATATCAGTCTTCCTATATGCCAGTGAATGTTATACAAACTCTTCACGCATGAAGAAGAGACTTGAATCAACAGAAACAAAAAAGAATACTGAACTTTATGTAATATCAGTCTTCCTATATGCTAGTGAATATTTGACAAACTCTTCACGTATGAAGAAGAGACTTGAATCAACAGAAACAAAACAATACTGAACTCTTATGTAATATCAGTCTTCCTATATGCCAGTGAATGTTATACAAACTGTTCACGCATGATGAAGAGACTTGAATCAACAGAAACAAAAAGGAATACTGAACTCTTATGTAATATCAGTCTTCCTATATGCTAGTGAATGTTAGACAAACTTTTCACGCATGAAGAAGAGACTTGAATCAACAGAAACAAAAAAGAATACTGAACTCTTATGTAATATCAGTCTTCCTATATGCTAGTGAATGTTAGACAAACTCTTCACGCATGAAGAAGAGACTTGAATCAACAGAAACAAAAAAACAATACTGAACTCTTATGTAATATCAGTCTTCCTATATGCCAGTGAATGTTAGACAAACTCTTCACGTATGAAGAAGAGACTTGAATCAACAGAAACAAAAAGAATACTGAACTCTTATGTAATATCAGTTCTATATGCCAGTGAATGTTATACAAACTCTTCACGCATGAAGAAGGCACTTGAATCAACAGAAACAAAAAACAATACTGAACTCTTATGTAATATCAGTCTTCCTATATGCCAGTGAATGTTAGACAAACTCTTCACGCATGTAGAATAGACTTGAATCAACAGAAACAAAAAGGAATACTGAACTCTTATGTAATATCAGTCTTCCTATATGCCAGTGAATGTTAGACAAACTCTTCACGCATGAAGAAGAGACTTGAATCAACAGAAACAAAAAAGAATACTGAACTCTTATAAAATATCAGCTCCTCCTATATGCCAGTGAATGTTTGACAAACTCTTCACGCATGAAGAAGAGACTTGAATCAACAGAAACAAAAAAGAATACTGAACTTTATGTAATATCAGTCTTCCTATATGCCAGTGAATGTTAGACAAACTCTTCACGCATGAAGAAGAGACTTGAATCAACAGAAACAAAAAAGACTACTGAACTCTTATGTAATATCAGTCTTCCTATATGCCAGTGAATGTTTGACAAACTCTTCACGCATGAAGAAGAGACTTGGAATCAACAGAAACAAAAAAGAATACTGAACTCTTATGTAATATCAGTCTTCCTATATGCCAGTGAATGTTAGACAAACTCTTCACGCATGAAGAAGAGACTTGAATCAACAGAAACAAAAAGGAATACTGAACTCTTATGTAATATCAGTCTTCCTATATGCCAGTGAATGTTAGACAAACTCTTCACGCATGAAGAAGAGACTTGAATCAACAGAAACAAAAAGAATACTGAACTCTTATGTAATATCAGTCTTCCTATATGCCAGTGAATGTTATACAAACTCTTCACGCATGAAGAAGAGACTGAATCAACAGAAACAAAAAGGAATACTGAACTCTTATGTAATACTGCCCCATATGCCAGTGAATGTTAGACAAACTCTTCACGCATGAAGAAGAGACTGAATCAACAGAAACAAAGAATACTGAACTTTATGTAATATCAGTCTTCCTATATGCCAGTGAATGTTAGACAAACTCTTCACGTATGAAGAAGAGACTTGAATCAACAGAAACAAAAAACAATACTGAACTTTATGTAATATCAGTCTTCCCATATGCTAGTGAATGTTAGAAAAACTCTTCACGCATGAAGAAGTAGACTTAAATCAACAGAAACAAAAAGAATACTGAACTCTTATGTAATATCAGTCTTCCTATATGCCAGTGAATGTTAGACAAACTCTTCACGCATGAAGAAGAGACTTGAATCAACAGAAACAAAAAGGAATACTGAACTCTTGCGTAATATCAGTCTTCCTATATGCCAGTGAATGTTAGACAAACTCTTCACGCATGAAGAAGAGACTTGAATCAACAGAAACAAAAAACAATACTGAACTCTTATGTAACATCAGTCTTCCTATATGCTAGTGAATGTTAGACAAACTCTTCACGCATGAAGAAGAGACTTGAATCAACAGAAACAAAAAAGAATACTGAACTCTTATGTAATATCAGTCTTCCTATATGCCAGTGGATTTTAGACAAACTCTTCACGTATGAAGAAGAGACTTGAATCAACAGAAACAAAAAGAATACTGAACTCTTATAAAATATCAGTCTTCCTATATGCCAGTGAATGTTATACAAACCTTTCACGCATGAAGAAGAGACTTGAATCAACAGAAACAAAAGGAATACTGAACCTCTTATAATATCAGTCTTCCTATATGCCAGTGAATGTTAGACAAACTCTTCACGCATGAAGGAAGAGACTTGAATCAACAGAAACAAAAAGGAATACTGAACTCTTATGTAATATCAGTCTCTCCATATGCCAGTGAATGTTAGACAAACTCTTCACGCATGAAGAAGAGACTTGAATCAATAGAAACAAAAAGGAATACTGAACTCATGTAATATCAGTCTTCCTATATGCCAGTGAATGTTAGACAAACTCTTCACGCATGAAGAAGAGACTTGAATCAATGAAACAAAAAAGAATACAGAATCCTTATGTAATATCAGTCTTCCTATATGCCAGTGAATAAAGACAAACTCTTCACGCATGAAGAAGAGACTTGAATCAACAGAAACAAAAAAGAATACTGGAACTCTTATGTAATATCAGTCTTCCTATATGCCAGTGAATGTTATACAAACTCTTCACGCATGAAGAAGAGACTTGAATCAACAGAAACAAAAAGGAATACTGAACTCTTATGTAATATCAGTCTTCCCATATGCCAGTGAATGTTATACAAACTCTTCACGCATGAAGAAGAGACTTGAATCACTTCTCTAAAACAAAAGGAATACTGAAACTCACAAATATCAGTCTTCCTATATGCCAGTGAATGTTATACAAATCAACATGAAGAAGAGACTTGAATCAACAGAAACAAAAAGGAATACTGAACTCTTATGTAATATCAGTCTTCCCATATGCCAGTGAATGTTATACAAACTCTTCACGCATGAAGAAGAGACTTGAATCAACAGAAACAAAAAGGAATACTGAACTCTTATGTAATACTGTCTTCCTATATGCCAGTGAATGTTAGACAAACTCTTCACGCATGAAGAAGAGACTTGAATCAACAGAAACAAAAAAGAATACTGAACTTCTTATGTAATATCAGTCTTCCTATATGCCAGTGAATGTTAGACAAACTCTTCACGCATGAAGAAGAGACTTGAATCAACAGAAACAAAAAGAATACTGAACTCTTATGTAATATCAGTCTTCCTATATGCCAGTGAATGTTATACAAACTCTTCACGCATGAAGAAGAGACTTGAATCAACAGAAACAAAAAGAATACTGAACCTTATGTAATATCAGTCTTCCTATATGCCAGTGAATGTTAGACAAACTCTTCACGCATGAAGAAGAGACTTAGAATCAACAGAAACAAAAAGGAATACTGAACTCTTATGTAATATCAGTCTTCCTATATGCCAGTGAATGTTATACAAACTTTCACGCATGAAGAAGAGACTTGAATCAACAGAAACAAAAAGGAATACTGAACTCTTATGTAATATCAGTCTTCCTATATGCCAGTGAATGTTAGACAAACTCTTCACGCATGAAGAAGAGACTTGAATCAACAGAAACAAAAAAGAATACTGAATTTCAAGTGGTATCAGTCTTCCTATATGCCAGTGAATGTTAGACAAACTCTTCACGCATGAAGAAGTGACTTGAATCAACAGAAACAAAAAAGAATACTGAACTCTCTGCACATCAGTCTTCCCCATATGCCAGCATTTGTTAGACAAACTCTTTCACGCATGAAGAAGAGACTTGAATCAACAGAAACAAAAAACAATACTGAACTCTTATGTAATATCAGTCTTCCTATATGCGCAGAATGTTAGACAAACTCTTCACGCATGAAGAAGAGACTTGAATCAACAGAAACAAAAAGGAATACTGAACTTTAAGTGTAATATCAGTTTTCCTATATGCCAGTGAATGTTATACAAACTCTTCACGCATGAAGAAGAGACTTGAATCAACAGAAACAAAAAGGAATACTGAATGAACCTTATGTAATATCAGTCTTCCTATATGCCAGTGAATGTTAGACAAACTTTCACGCATGAAGAAGAGACTTGAATCAACAGAAACAAAAAAACAATACTGAACTCTTATGTAATATCAGTCTTCCTATATGCCAGTGAATGTTAGACAACTCTTCACGCATGAAGAAGAGACTTGAATCAACAGAAACAAAAAACAATACTGAACTCTTATGTAATATCAGTCTTCCTATATAGTGAATGTTAGACAAACTCTTCACGCATGAAGAAGAGACTTGAATCAACAGAAACAAAAAGGAATACTGAACTCTTATGTAATATCAGTCTTCCTATATGCCAGTGAATGTTATACAAACTCTTCACGCATGAAGAAGAGACTTGAATCAACAGAAACAAAAAGGAATACTGAACTCTTATAAAATATCAGTCTTCCTATATGCTAGTGAATGTTAGACAAACTCTTCACGCATGAAGAAGAGACTTGGAAATCAACAGAAACAAAAAACAATACTGAACTCTTATGTAATATCAGTCTTCCCCATATGCCAGTGAATGTTAGACAAACTCTTCACGTATGAAGAAGAGACTTGAATCAACAGAAACAAAAAAGAATACTGAACTCTTATGTAATATCAGTCTTCCTATATGCTGGTGAATGTTAGATGAACTCTTCACGCATGAAGAAGGAACTTGAATCAACAGAAACAAAAAAGAATACTGAACTCTTATGTAATATCAGTCTTCCTATATAACAAGTGAATGTTAGACAAACTCTTTGCGCATGAAGAAGAACTTGAATCAACAGAAACAAAGAGGAATACTGAACTCTTATGTAATATAGTCTTTTTCTGTGCCAGTGAATGTTGCTAAACTCTTCACGCATGAAGAAGAGACTTGAATCAACAAAAACAAAGGAATACTTCAGACTCTTATGTAATATCAGTCTTCCTATATGCTAGTGAATGTTAGACAAACTCTTCACGCATGAAGAAGAGACTTGAATCAACAGAAACAAAAAACAATACTGAACTCTTATGTAATATCAGTCTTCCTATATGCCAGTAGATATTGAGCAAACTCTTCACGCATGAAGAAGGAACTTGAATCAACAGAAACAAAAAACAATACTGAACTCTTATGTAACCTCAGATGCTTCCTATATACTAGTGAATATTGAACAAACTCTTCACGCATGAAGAAGAAACTTGAATCAACAGAAACAAAAGAATACTGAACTCTTATGTAATATCAGTCTTCCTATATGCTAGTGAATGTTAGAAAAACTCTTCACGCATGAAGAAGGAACTTGAATCAACAGAAACAAAAGAATACTGAACTCTTATGTAATATCAGTCTTCCTATGCCAGTGAATGTTAGACAAAATATTGCATGAAGAAGAGACTTGAATCAACAGAAACAAAGAATACTGAACTCTTATGTAATATCAGTCTTCCTATATATGATGAATATTAGACAAACCTCACAGCATGAAGAAGAGACTTGAATCAGCAAAAACAAAAAACAATACTGAACTCTTATGTAATATCAGTCTTCCTATATGCTATTGAATGTTTGACTTCAAACTCTTCACGCATGAAGAAGAGACTTGAATCAACAAGGAAACAAAAAATACTGAACTCTTGTGTAATATCAGTCTTCCTATATGCCAGTGAATATTGAACAAACTCTTCACGCATGAAGAAGACTTGAATCAACAGAAACAAAAAGGAATACTGAACTCTTATGTAATATCAGTCTTCCTATATGCCAGTGAATGTTAGACAAACTCTTCCGCATGAAGAAGAGACTTGAATCAACAAGAGAGCAAAAAACAATACTGAACTCTTATGTAATATCAGTCTTCCTATGTATTGAATGTTTGACAAACTCTTCACGCATGAAGAAGACTTGAATCAACAGAAACAAAAAACAATACTGAACTCTTATGTAATATCAGTCTTCCTATGTGCTGATGAATGTTAGACAAACTCTTCACGCAGAGAAGACAGATCAACAAGAACAAAAGAATACTGAACTCTTATGTAATATCAAGTCTTCCTATATGCCAGTGAATATTATACAAACTCTTCACGCATGAAGAAGAGACTTGAATCAACAGAAACAAAGGAATACTGAACTCTTATGTAATATCAGTCTTCTATATGCCAGTGAATGTTAGACAAACTCTTCACTGGCATGAAGAGAGAACTTGAATCAACAGAAACAAAGGAATATGAACTCTTATGTAATGTCAGTCTTCCTATATGCAGTGAATGTTAGACAAACTCTTCACGCATGAAGAAGAGACTTGAATCAACAGAAACAAAAAACAATACTGAACTCTTATGTAATATCAGTCTTCCTATATGCTAGTGAATGTTTGACAAACTCTTCACGCAGAAGAAGAGACTTGAATCAACAAGGAAACAAAAAACAATACTGAACTCTTATGTAATATCAGTCTTCCTATATGCTAGTAGATGTTAGACAAACTCTTCACGCAAGAAGAAGAGACATGGAATCCCAACAGGAAACAAAAAGGAATACTGAACTCTTATGTAATATCAGTCTTCCTATATGCTAGTGAATGTTTGACAAACTCTTCACGCATGAAGAAGAGACTTAGATCAACAGAAACAAAAAACAATACTGAACTCTTATGTAATATCAGTCTTCCTATTGATGATTGTTAGACAAACACTTCACGCATGAAGAAGAGAATTGAATCAAAAGAAACAAAGAATACTGAACCTTATGTAATATCAGTCTTCCTATATGCTAGTGAATGTTTCAGACAAACTCTTCAAAGCGCATGAAGAATAGACTTGAATCAATCAGAAAACAAAAAACAATACTGAACCTTATGTAATATCAGTCTTCCTATATGCTAGTGAATGTTAGACAAACTCTCTTCACGCATGAAGAAGAGACTTGAATCACCAGAAACAAAAAGGAATACTGAACTCTTATGTAATATCAGTCTTCCTATATGCCACAGTAATGTTAGACAAACTCTTCACGATGAAGAAGAGAGACTTGAATCAACAGAAACAAAAAACAATACTGAACTCTTTATGTAATATCAGTCTTCCCATATGCTAGTGAATGTTAGACAGTCCTTCGATGAAGAAGAGACTTGAACTAACAGAAACAAAAGGAATACTGAACTTTATGTAATATCAGTCTTCCTTCATGCCAGTGAATGTTAGACAAACTCTTCACGCATGAAGAAGAGACTTGAATCACAGAAACAAAGAAGAATACTGAACTCTTATGTAATATCAGTCTTCCCATATGCTAGTGAATGTTAGACAAACTCTTCACGCATGAAGAAGAGACTTGAATCAACAGAAACAAAAAGCACATTGAACTTTATGTAATACTAAATTTTCCATATGCTAGTGAATGTTTGACAAACTCTTCACGCATGAAGAAGAGACTTTGAATCAGAAACCAAAAAACAATACTGAACTCTTATGTAATACTAGTCTTCCTATATGCTAGTGAATGTTTGACAAACTCTTCACGCATGAAGAAGAGACTTGAATCAACAGAAACAAAGAAGAATACTGAACTCTTATGTAATATCAGTCTTCCTATATGCTATGAATGTTATACAAACTCTTTCAACACGCATGAAGAAGAGACTTGAATCAACAGAAACAAAACAATACTGAACTCTTATGTAATATCAGTCTTCCTATATGCTAGTGAAGTTTGACAAACTCTTCACGCATGAAGAAGAGACTTGAATCACCAGAAACAAAAACAATACTGAACTTTATAATATCAGTCTTCCTATATGCTAGTGAATGTTTGACAAACTCTTCACGCATGAAGAAGAGACTTGAAATCAACAGAAACAAAGAAGAATACTGAACTTCTTATGTAATATCAGTCTTCCTATATGCTAGTGAATGTTATACAAACTCTTCACGCATGAAGACAGAGACTTTAATCAATAGAAACAAAGAAGAATACTGAACCTTTATGTAATATCAGTCTTCCTCATATGCTGTGAACAAAGCGACAAACCCTCACGCATGAAGAAGAGACTTGAATCAACAGAAACAAAGAAGAATACTGAACTCTTATGTAATATCAGTCTCTCCTATATGCTAGTGAATGTTAGACAAACTCTTCACGCATGAAGAAGAGACTTGAATCAACAGAAACAAAGAAGAATACTGAACTCTTATGTAATATCAGTCTTCCTATATGCTAGTGGAATGTTAGACAAAACTCTTCACGCACAAAGAAGAGAAGACTTGAATCAACAGAAACAAAAAACAATACTGAACTTTACTAACACGTTCTTCCGCAGTTAGTGAATGTTTGACAAACTCTTCGCTAATAGAAGAAGAGACTTGAATCAACAGAAACAAAAAAACAATACTGAACTCTTATGTAATATCAGTTCTATAAGCTAGTGAATGCTTGACAAACTCTTCAGCGCATGAAGAAGAGACTGACTCCAAGCACAGAAACAAAGCTAAGAATACTGAACTCTTTATGTAATATCAGTCTTCCCTATATGCTAGTGAATGTTATACAAACTCTTCACGCATGAAGAAGAGACTTTAACCAATGAAACAAAGAAGAATACTGAACTTTATGTAATATCAGCCTCCTATATACAGGAATGTTAGACAAACTCTTCATGACACAAAAGAGAGACTGAATCAACAGAAACAAAGAAGAATACTGAACTCTTATGTAATACTGCCTTCTCCGAGCCAGTGAATGTTAGACAAACTCTACGATGAAGAAGAGACTTGAATCAACAGAAACAAAGAAGAATACTGAACTCTTATGTAATATCAGTCTTCTCCATATGCTAGTGAATGTTTGACAAACTCTTCACGCATGAAGAAGAGACTTGAATCAACAGAAACAAAAAAAGAATACTGAACTCTATGTAATATCAGTCTTCCTATATGCCAGTGATTGTTAGACAAACTCTTCACGCATGAAGAAGAGACTTGAAATCAACAGAAACAAAAAACAATATCAACTCTCTATGTAATATCAGTCTTCCTATATGCTAGCAGAATGTTATACAAACTCTTCATGATGAAGAGACTTGAATCAACAGAAAACAAAAGAATACTGAACTTCATGTACATCAGTTCTATACGCCAGTGAAGTTTGACAAACTCTTCACGCATGAAGAAGAGACTTGAATCAACAGAAACAAAGAAGAATGAACTCGCCAGTAATACTGAAATTTTCCCATATGCCAGTGAATAGACAAACTCTTCAAGCATGAAGAGAACTTGAATCAACAGAAACAAAAGAATACTGAACTCTTATGTAATATCAGTCTTCCTATATGCCAGTGAATGTTAGACAAACTCTTCAAGCATGAAGAAGAGACTTGAATCAACAGAAACAAAAAAGAATGCTGAACTCTTATGTAATATCAGTCTTCCTATATGCTAGTGAATGTTATACAAACTCTTCACGCATGAAGAAGAGACTTGAATCAACAGAAACAAAAAGAATACTGAACTCTTATGTAATATCAGTCTTCCTATATGCTAGTGAATGTTATACAAACTCTTCACGCATGAAAGAAGAGACTTGAATCAACAGAAACAAAAAAGAATACTGAACTCTTATGTAATATCAGTCTTCCTATATGCTAGTGAATGTTATACAAACTCTTCACGCATGAAGAAGAGACTTGAATCAACAGAAACAAAAAAAGAATACTGAACTCTTATGTAATATCAGTCTTCCTATATGCTAGTGAATGTTTGACAAACTCTTCACGCATGAAGAAGAGACTTGAATCAACAGAAACAAAGAAGAATACTGAACTCTTATGTAATATCAGTCTTCCTATATGCTAGTGAATGTTTGACAAACTCTTCACGCATGAAAGAAGAGACTTGAATCAACAGAAACAAAAAGAATACTGAACTCTTATGTAATATCAGTCTTCCTATATGCTAGTGAATGTTTGACAAACTCTTCACGCATGAAGAAGAGACTTGAATCAACAGAAACAAAAGAGAATACTGAACTCTTATGTAATATCAGTCTTCCTATATGCTAGTGAATGTTTGACAAACTCTTCACGCATGAAGAAGAGACTTGAATCAACAGAAACAAAAAAGAATACTGAACTCTTATGTAATATCAGTCTTCCTATATGCTAGTGAATGTTATACAAACTCTTCACGCATGAAGACTTGAATCAACAGAAACAAAAAAGAATACTGAACTCTTATGTAATATCAGTCTTCCTATATGCTAGTGAATGTTTGACAAACTCTTCACGCATGAAGAAGAGACTTGAATCCAACCTTGAAACAAAAGAATACTGAACTCTTATGTAATATCAGTCTTCCTATATGCTAGTGAATGTTATACAAACTCTTCACGCATGAAGAAGAGACTTGAATCAACAGAAACAAAGAAGAATACTGAACTCTTATGTAATATCAGTCTTCCTATATGCTAGTGAATGTTATACAAACTCTTCACGCATGAAGAAGAGACTTGAATCAACAGAAACAAAGAAGAATACTGAACTCTTATGTAATATCAGTCTTCCTATATGCTAGTGAATGTTTGACAAACTCTTCATGCATGAAGAAGAGACTTGAATCAACAGAAACAAAAAACAATACTGAACTCTTATGTAATATCAGTCTTCCTATATGCTAGTGAATGTTATACAAACTCTTCACGCATGAAGAAAGAACTTGAATCAACAGAAACAAAGAAGAATACTGAACTCTTATGTAATATCAGTCTTCCTATATGCTAGTGAATGTTATACAAACTCTTCACGCATGAAGAAGAGACTTGAATCAACAGAAACAAAGAAGAATACTGAACTCTTATGTAATATCAGTCTTCCTATATGCCAGTGAATGTTATACAAACTCTTCACGCATGAAGAAGAGACTTGAATCAACAGAAACAAAAAACAATACTGAACTCTTATGTAATATCAGTCTTCCTATATGCTAGTGAATGTTTGACAAACTCTTCACGCATGAAGAAGAGACTTGAATCAACAGAAACAAAAAAGAATACTGAACTCTTATGTAATATCAGTCTTCCTATATGCTAGTGAATGTTTGACAAACTCTTCACGCATGAAGAAGAGACTTGAATCAACAGAAACAAAAAACAATACTGAACTCTTATGTAATATCAGTCTTCCTATATGCCAGTGAATGTTATACAAACTCTTCACGCATGAAGAAGAGACTTGAATCAACAGAAACAAAAGAATACTGAACTCTTATGTAATATCAGTCTTCCTATATGCCAGTGAATGTTTGACAAACTCTTCACGCATGAAGAAGAGACTTGAATCAACAGAAACAAAAAAAGAATACTGAACTCTTATGTAATATCAGTCTTCCTATATGCTAGTGAATGTTTGACAAACTCTTCACGCATGAAGAAGAGACTTGAATCAACAGAAACAAAAAACAATACTGAACTCTTATGTAATATCAGTCTTCCTATATGCTAGTGAATGTTTGACAAACTCTTCACGCATGAAGAAGAAGACTTGAATCAACAGAAACAAAAAACAATACTGAACTCTTATGTAATATCAGTCTTCCTATATGCTAGTGAATGTTTGACAAACTCTTCACGCATGAAGAAGAGACTTGAATCAACAGAAACAAAAAACAATACTGAACTCTTATGTAATATCAGTCTTCCTATATGCCAGTGAATGTTATACAAACTCTTCAAGCATGAAGAAGAGACTTGAATCAACAGAAACAAAGAAGAATACTGAACTCTTATGTAATATCAGTCTTCCTATATGCTAGTGAATGTTTGACAAACTCTTCACGCATGAAGAAGAGACTTGAATCAACAGAAACAAAAAACAATACTGAACTCTTATGTAATATCAGTCTTCCTATATGCTAGTGAATGTTTGACAAACTCTTCACGCATGAAGAAGAGACTTGAATCAACAGAAACAAAAAAGAATACTGAACTCTTATGTAATATCAGTCTTCCTATATGCCAGTGAATGTTTGACAAACTCTTCACGCATGAAGAAGAGACTTGAATCAACAGAAACAAAAAAGAATACTGAACTCTTATGTAATATCAGTCTTCCTATATGCTAGTGAATGTTTGACAAACTCTTCACGCATGAAGAAGAGACTTGAATCAACAGAAACAAAAAACAATACTGAACTCTTATGTAATATCAGTCTTCCTATATGCTAGTGAATGTTATACAAACTCTTCACGCATGAAGAAGAGACTTGAATCAACAGAAACAAAAAAGAATACTGAACTCTTATGTAATATCAGTCTTCCTATATGCTAGTGAATGTTTGACAAACTCTTCACGCATGAAGAAGAGACTTGAATCAACAGAAACAAAAAAGAATACTGAACTCTTATGTAATATCAGTTTCCTATATGCTAGTGATTGTTAGACAAACTCTTCACACATGAAGAAGAGACTTGAATCAACAGAAACAAAAAAGAATACTGAACTCTTATGTAATATCAGTTTTCCTATATGCTAGTGATTGTTAGACAAACTCTTCACACATGAAGAAGAGACTTGAATCAACAGAAACAAAAAGAATACTGAACTCTTATGTAATATCAGTTTTCCTATATGCTAGTGATTGTTATACAAACTCTTCACGCATGAAGAAGAGACTTGAATCAACAGAAACAAAAAAGAATACTGAACTCTTATGTAATATCAGTTTTCCTATATGCTAGTGATTGTTAGACAAACTCTTCACACATGAAGAAGAGACTTGAATCAACAGAAACAAAAAAGAATACTGAACTTTATGTAATATCAGTCTTCCATATGCTAGTGAATGTTTGACAAACTCTTCACGCATGAAGAAGAGACTTGAATCAACAGAAACAAAAAAGAATACTGAACTCTTATGTAATATCAGTCTTCCTATATGCCAGTGAATGTTTGACAAACTCTTCACGCATGAAGAAGAGACTTGAATCAACAGAAACAAAAAACAATACTGAACTCTTATGTAATATCAGTCTTCCTATATGCTAGTGAATGTTTGACAAACTCTTCACGCATGAAGAAGAGACTTGAATCAACAGAAACAAAAACAATACTGAACTCTTATGTAATATCAGTCTTCCTATATGCTAGTGAATGTTAGATAAACTCTTCACGCATGAAGAAGAGACTTGAATCAACAGAAACAAAAAAGAATACTGAACTCTTATGTAATATCAGTCTTCCTATATGCCAGTGAATGTTATACAAACTCTTCACGCATGAAGAAGAGACTTGAATCCCAACAGAAACAAAAGGAATACTGAACTCTTATGGCCACGTCTCCTATATGCCAGTGAATGTTTGACAAACTCTTCACGCATGAAGAAGAGACTTGAATCAACAGAAACAAAAAAGAATACTGAACTCTTATGTAATATCAGTCTTCCTATATGCCAGTGAATGTTATACAAACTCTTCACGCATGAAGAAGAGACTTGAATCAACAGAAACAAAAAGGAATACTGAACTCTTATGTAATATCAGTCTTTCCTATATGCTAGTGAATTAGACAAACTCTTCACGCATGAAGAAGAGACTTGAATCAACAGAAACAAAAAAAGGAATACTGAACTCTTATGTAATATCAGTCTTCCTATATGCTAGTGAATGTTTGACAAACTCTTCACGCATGAAGAAGAGACTTGAATCAACAGAAAACAAAAAGGAATACTGCTCTTGCTATGTAATATCAGTCTTCCTATATGCTAGTGAATGTTAGACAAACTCTTCACGCATGAAGAAGAGACTTGAATCAACAGAAACAAAAAGGAATACTGAACTCTTATGTAATATCAGTCTTCCTATATGCTAGTGAATTTGACAAACTCTTCACGCATGAAGAAGAGACTTGAATCAACAGAAACAAAAAACAATACTGAACTCTTATGTAATATCAGTCTTCCTATATGCTAGTGAATGTTAGACAAACTCTTCACGCATGAAGAAGAGACTTGAATCAACAGAAACAAAAAAAGAATACTGAACTCTTATGTAATATCAGTCTTCCTATATGCCAGTGAATGTTATACAAACTCTTCACGCATGAAGAGACTTGAATCAACAGAAACAAAAAGGAATACTGAACTTTATATCAGTCTTCCTATATGCTAGTGAATGTTTGACAAACTCTTCACGCATGAAGAAGAGACTTGAATCAACAGAAACAAAAAAAGAATACTGAACTCTTATGTAATATCAGTCTTCCTATATGCTAGAATGTTAGACAAACTCTTCACGCATGAAGAAGAGACTTGAATCAACAGAAACAAAAAGGAATACTGAACTTTATGTAATATCAGTCTTTCCATATGCTAGTGAATGTTTGACAAACTCTTCACGCATGAAGAAGAGACTTGAACAACAGAAACAAAAAAGAATACTGGAACTCTTTAAGTAAAATATCAGTCTTCCTATATGCCAGTGAATGTTATACAAACTCTTCACGCATGAAGAAGAGATCGGAATCAACAGAAACAAAAAGGAATACTGAACTCTTATGTAATATCAGTCTTCCTATATGCTAGTGAATGTTATACAAACCTTTCACGGATGAAGAAGAGACTTGAATCAACAGAAACAAAAAGGAATACTGAACTCTTATGTAATATCAGTCTTCCTCATATGCTAGTGAATGTTTGGATAAACTCTTCACGCATGAAGAAGAGACTTGAATCAACAGAAACAAAAAAGAATACTGAAATCTTATGTAATATCAGTCTTCCTATATGCCAGTGAATATTATACAAACTCTTCACGCATGAAGAAGAGACTTGAATCAACAGAAACAAAAAGGAATACTGAACTCTTATGTAATATCAGTCTTCCTATATGCTAGTGAATGTTAGACAAACTCTTCACGCATGAAGAAGAGACTTGAATCAACAGAAACAAAAAGGAATACTGAACTCTTATGTAATATCAGTCTTCCTATATGCTAGTGAATGTTTGACAAACTCTTCACGCATGAAGAAGAGACTTGAATCAACAGAAACAAAAAAGAATACTGAACTCTTATGTAATATCAGTCTTCCTATATGCCAGTGAATTTTATACAAACTCTTCACGCATGAAGAAGAGACTTGAATCAACAGAAACAAAAAGGAATACTGAACTCTTATGTAATATCAGTCTTCCTATATGCTAGTGAATGTTAGACAAACTCTTCACGCATGAAGAAGAGACTTGAATCAACAGAAACAAAAAAGAATACTGAACTCTTATGTAATATCAGTCTTCCTATATGCCAGTGAATGTTATACAAACTCTTCACGCATGAAGAAGAGACTTGAATCAACAGAAACAAAAAGGAATACTGAACTCTTATGTAATATCAGTCTTCCTATATGCTAGTGAATGTTTGACAAACTCTTCACGCATGAAGAAGAGACTTGAATCAACAGAAACAAAAAAGAATACTGAACTCTTATGTAATATCAGTCTTCCTATATGCCAGTGAATGTTATACAAACTGTTCACGCATGAAGAAGAGACTTGAATCAACAGAAACAAAAGGAATACTGAACTCTTATGTAATATCAGTCTTCCTATATGCTAGTGAATGTTAGACAAACTCTTCACGCATGAAGAAGAGACTTGAATCAACAGAAACAAAAAGGAATACTGAACTCTTATGTAATATCAGTCTTCCTATATGCTAGTGAATGTTTGACAAACTCTTCACGCATGAAGAAGAGACTTGAATCAACAGAAACAAAAAACAATACTGAACTCTTATGTAATATCAGTCTTCCTATATGCTAGTGAATGTTTGACAAACTCTTCACGCATGAAGAAGAGACTTGAATCAACAGAAACAAAAAACAATACTGAACTCTTATGTAATATCAGTCTTCCTATATGCTAGTGAATGTTTGACAAACTCTTCACGCATGAAGAAGAGACTTGAATCAACAGAAACAAAAAACAATACTGAACTCTTATGTAATATCAGTCTTCCTATATGCTAGTGAATGTTAGACAAACTCTTCACGCATGAAGAAGAGACTTGAATCAACAGAAACGAAAAGGAATACTGAACTCTTATGTAATATCAGTCTTCTCCTATATGCCAGTGAATGTTATACAAACTCTTCACGCATGAAGAAGAGACTTGAATCAACAGAAACAAAAGGGAATACTGAACTTTATGTAATATCAGTCTTCCTATATGCCAGTGAATGTTAGACAAACTCTTCACGCATGAAGAAGAGACTTGAATCAACAGAAACAAAAACAATACTGAACTCTTATGTAATATCAGTTTCCTATATGCTAGTGAATGTTATACAAACTCTTCACGCATGAAGAAGAGACTTGAATCAACAGAAACAAAGAAGAATACTGAACTTTATGTAATATCAGTCTTCCTATATGCTAGTGAATGTTTGACAAACTCTTCACGCATGAAGAAGAGACTTGAATCAACAGAAACAAAAAAGAATACTGAACTTCTTATGTAATATCAGTCTTCCTATATGCTAGTGAATGTTAGACAAACTCTTCACGCATGAAGAAGAGACTTGAATCAACAGAAACAAAAGGACACTGAACTCTTATGTAATATCAGTCTTCCTATATGCTAGTGAATGTTAGACAAACTCTTCACGCATGAAGAAGAGACTTGAATCAACAGAAACAAAAGAATACTGAACTCTTATGTAATATCAGTCTTCCTATATGCTAGTGAATGTGTTAGACAAACTCTTCACGCATGAAGAAGAGACTTGAATCAACAGAAACAAAAAACAATACTGAACTCTTTAGCAAATATCAGTTTTCCTATATGCTAGTGAATGTTTGACAAACTCTTCACGCATGAAGAAGAGACTTGAATCAACAGAAACAAAAAAGAATACTGAACTCTTATGTAATATCAGTCTTCCTATATAGTGAGTTAGACAAACTCTTCACGCATGAAGAAGAGACTTGAATCAACAGAAACAAAAAGGAATACTGAACTTTATGTAATATCAGTCTTCCTATATGCTAGTGAATGTTAGACAAACTCTTCACGCATGAAGAAGAGACTGAATCAACAGAAACAAAAAAAAGAATACTGAACTCTTATGTAATATCAGTCTTCCTATATGCTAGTGAATGTTAGACAAACTCTTCACGCATGAAGAAGAGACTTGAATCAACAGAAACAAAAACAATACTGAACTCTTATGTAATATCAGTCTTCCTATATGCTAGTGAATGTTTGACAAACTCTTCACGCATGAAGAAGAGACTTGAATCAACAGAAACAAAAAACAATACTGAACTCTTATGTAATATCAGTTTTCCTATATGCTAGTGAATGTTTGACAAACTCTTCACGCATGAAGAAGAGACTTGAATCAACAGAAACAAAAAACAATACTGAACTCTTATGTAATATCAGTTTTCCTATATACTAGTGAATGTTTGACAAACTCTTCACGCATGAAGAAGAGACTTGAATCAACAGAAACAAAAACAATACTGAACTCTTATGTAATATCAGTCTTCCTATATGCTAGTGAATGTTTGACAAACTCTTCACGCATGAAGAAGAGACTTGAATCAACAGAAACAAAAACAATACTGAACTCTTATGTAATATCAGTCTTCCTATATGCCAGTGAATGTTATACAAACTCCCCTTCACGCATGAAGAAGAGACTTGAATCAACAGAAACAAAAAGGAATACTGAACTCTTATGTAATATCAGTCTTCCTATATGCTAGTGAATGTTTGACAAACTCTTCACGCATGAAGAAGAGACTTGAATCAACAGAAACAAAAAGGAATACTGAACTTTATGTAATATCAGTCTTCCTATATGCCAGTGAATGTTAGACAACTCTTCACGCATGAAGAAGAGACTTGAATCAACAGAAACAAAAAAGAATACTGAACTCTTATGTAATATCAGTCTTCCCATATGCTAGTGAATGTTGATGTCCTTCACGCATGAAGAAGAGACTTGAATCAACAGAAACAAAAACAATACTGAACTTTATGTAATATCAGTCTTCCTATATGCCAGTGAATGTTAGACAAACTCTTCAAGCATGAAGAAGAGACTTGAATCAACAGAAACAAAAAAAAGAATACTGAACTCTTATGTAATATCAGTCTTCCTATATGCTAGTGAATGTTTGACAAACTCTTCACGCATGAAGAAGAGACTTGAATCAACAGAAACAAAAAAGAATACTGAACTCTTATGTAATATCAGTCTTCCTATATGCTAGTGAATGTTTGACAAACTCTTCACGCATGAAGAAGAGACTTGAATCAACAGAAACAAAGAAGAATACTGAACTCTTATGTAATATCAGTCTTCCTATATGCTAGTGTAGGACTGTTAGACAAACTCTTCACGCATGAAGAAGAGACTTGAATCAACAGAAACAAAAAACAATACTGAACTCTTATGTAATATCAGTCTTCCTATATGCTAGTGAATGTTATACAAACTCTTCACGCATGAAGAAGAGACTTGAATCAACAGAAACAAAAAGGAATACTGAACTCTTATGTAATATCAGTCTTCCTATATGCTAGTGAATGTGCTAGACAAACTCTTCACGCATGAAGAAGAGACTTGAATCAACAGAAACAAAAAAAGAATACTGAACTCTTATGTAATATCAGTCTTCCTATATGCTAGTGAATGTTAGACAAACTCTTCACGTACAGAAGAGACTTGAATCAACAGAAACAAAAAGGAATACTGAACTCTTATGTAATATCAGTCTTCCTATATGCTAGTGAATGTTTGACAAACTCTTCACGCATGAAGAAGAGACTTGAATCAACAGAAACAAAAAAACAATACTGAACTCTTATGTAATATCAGTCTTCCTATATGTTAGTGAAAATTTGACAAACTCTTCACGCATGAAGAAGAGACTTGAATCAACAGAAACAAAAAACAATACTGAACTCTTATGTAATATCAGTCTTCCTATATGCTAGTGAATGTTTGACAAACTCTTCACGCATGAAGAAGAGACTTGAATCAACAGAAACAAAAAACAATACTGAACTTCTTATGTAATATCAGTCTTCCTATATGCTAGTGAATGTTAGACAAACTCTTCACGCATGAAGAAGAGACTTGAATCAACAGGAAAACAAAAAGGAATACTGAACTCTTATGTAATATCAGTCTTCCTATATGCCAGTGAATGTTATACAAACTCTTCACGCATGAAGAAGAGACTTGAATCAACAGAAACAAAAGGAATACTGAACTCTTATGTAATATCAGCTTTCCTATATGCCAGTGAATGTTAGACAAACTCTTCACGCATGAAGAAGAGACTTGAATCAACAGAAACAAAAACAATACTGAACTTTTATGTAATATCAGTTTTCCTATATGCTAGTGAATGTTATACAAACTCTTCACGCATGAAGAAGAGACTTGAATCAACAGAAACAAAGAAGAATACTGAACTTTATGTAATATCAGTCTTCCTATATGCTAGTGAATGTTTGACAAACTTTTCACGCATGAAGAAGAGACTTGAATCAACAGAAACAAAAAGGAATACTGAACTCTTATGTAATATCAGCTTTCCTATATGCTAGTGAATGTTTGACAAACTCTTCACGCATGAAAAAGAGACTTGAATCAACAGAAACAAAAGGAATTACTGAACTCTTATGTAATATCAGTCTTCCGAGAGTGCCAGTGAATGTTAGACAAACTCTTCACGCATGAAGAAGAGACTTGAATCAACAGAAACAAAAAAGAATACTGAACTCTTATGTAATATCAGTCTTCCTATATGCTAGTGAATGTTTGACAAACTCTTCACGCATGAAGAAGAGACTTGAATCAACAGAAACAAAAACAATACTGAACTCTTATGTAATATCAGTCTTCCTATATGCCAGTGAATGTTAGACAAACTCTTCAAGCATGAAGAAGAGACTTGAATCAACAGAAACAAAAAGAATACTGAACTCTTATGTAATATCAGTCTTCCTATATGCTAGTGAATGTTTGACAAACTCTTCACGCATGAAGAAGAGACTTGAATCAACAGAAACAAAAAAAGAATACTGAACTCTTATGTAATATCAGTCTTCCTATATGCTAGTGAATGTTTGACAAACCCTTCACGCATGAAGAAGAGACTTGAATCAACAGAAACAAAGAAGAATACTGAACTCTTATGTAATATCAGTCTTCCTATATGCTATGAATGTTAGACAAACTCTTCACGCATGAAGAAGAGACTTGAATCAACAGAAACAAAAAACAATACTGAACTCTTATGTAATATCAGTCTTCCTATATGCTAGTGAATGTTATACAAACTCTTTCACGCATGAAGAAGAGACTTGAATCAACAGAAACAAAAAGGAATACTGAACTCTTATGTAATATCAGTCTTCCTATATGCTAGTGAATGTTAGACAAACTCTTCACGCATGAAGAAGAGACTTGAATCAACAGAAACAAAAACAATACTGAACTCTTATGTAATATCAGTCTTCCTATATGCTAGTGAATGTTTGACAAACTCTTCACGCATGAAGAAGAGACTTGAATCAACAGAAACAAAAACAATACTGAACTCTTATGTAATATCAGTCTTCCTATATGCTAGTGAATGTTAGACAAACTCTTCACGCATGAAGAAGAGACTTGAATCAACAGAAACAAAAAGGAATACTGAACTCTTATGTAATATCAGTCTTCCTATATGCCAGTGAATGTTATACAAACTCTTCACGCATGAAGAAGAGACTTGAATCAACAGAAACAAAAAGGAATACTGAACTCTTATGTAATATCAGTCTTCCTATATGCTAGTGAATGTTTGACAAACTCTTCACGCATGAAGAAGAGACTTGAATCAACAGAAACAAAAACAATACTGAACTCTTATGTACATCAGTCTTCCTATATGCTAGTGAATGTTTGACAAACCCTTCACGCATGAAGAAGAGACTTGAATCAACAGGAAACAAAAAACAATACTGAACTCTTATGTAATATCAGTCTTCCTATATGCTAGTGAATGTTTGACAAACTCTTCACGCATGAAGAAGAGACTTGAATCAACAGAAACAAAAAGGAATACTGAACTCTTATGTAATATCAATCTTCCTATATGCTAGTGAATGTTAGACAAACTCTTCACGCATGAAGAAGAGACTTGAATCAACAGAAACAAAAAACAATACTGAACTCTTATGTAATATCAGTCTTCCTATATGCTAGTGAATGTTTGACAAACTCTTCACGCATGAAGAAGAGACTTGAATCAACAGAAACAAAAAACAATACTGAACTCTTATGTAATATCAGTCTTCCTATATGCTAGTGAATGTTTGACAAACTCTTCACGCATGAAGAAGAGACTTGAATCAACAGAAACAAAACAATACTGAACTCTTATGTAATATCAGTCTTCCTATATGCTAGTGAATGTTAGACAAACTCTTCACGCATGAAGAAGAGAGACTTGAATCAACAGAAACAAAAAAGAATACTGAACTCTTATGTAATATCAAATCTTCCTATATGCTAGTGAATGTTAGACAAACTCTTCACGCATGAAGAAGAGACTGAATCAACAGAAACAAAAGGAATACTGAACTCTTATGTAATATCAGTCTTCCTATATGCCAGTGAATGTTAGACAACCTTCAAGCATGAAGAAGAGACTTGAATCAACAGAAACAAAAAGAATACTGAACTTTATGTAATATCAGTCTTCCTATATGCGAGTGAATGTTTGACAAACTCTTCACGCATGAAGAAGAGACTTGAATCAACAGAAACAAAAAAGAATACTGAACTCTTATGTAATATCAGTCTTCCTATATGCTAGTGAATGTTAGACAAACTCTTCACGCATGAAGAAGAGACTTGAATCAACAGAAACAAAAAAAGAATACTGAACTCTTATGTAATATCAGTCTTCCTATATGCTAGTGAATGTTAGACAAACTCTTCACGCATGAAGAAGAGACTTGAATCAACAGAAACAAAAAAACAATACTGAACTCTTATGTAATATCAGTCTTCCTATATGCTAGTGAATGTTATACAAACTCTTCACGCATGAAGAAGAGACTTGAATCAACAGAAACAAAAAAGAATACTGAACTCTTATGTAATATCAGTCTTCCTATATGCTAGTGAATGTTAGACAAACTCTTCACGCATGAAGAAGAGACTTGAATCAACAGAAACAAAAAACAATACTGAACTCTTATGTAATATCAGTCTTCCTATATATGTGAATGTTAGACAAACTCTTCACGCATGAAGAAGAGACTTGAATCAACAGAAACAAAAAAGAATACTGAACTCTTATGCAATATCAGTCTTCCTATATGCTAGTGAATGTTAGACAAACTCTTCACGCATGAAGAAGAGACTTGAATCAACAGAAACAAAAAGAATACTGAACTTTATGTAATATCAGTCTTCCTATATGCTAGTGAATGTTAGACAAACTCTTCACGCATGAAGAAGAGACTTGAATCAACAGAAACAAAAAAAGAATACTGAACTCTTATGTAATATCAGTCTTCCTATATGCTAGTGAATGTTTGACAAACTCTTCACGCATGAAGAAGAGACTTGAATCAACAGAAACAAAAAAACAATACTGAACTCTTATGTAATATCAGTCTTCCTATATGCTAGTGAATGTTTGACAAACTCTTCACGCATGAAGAAGAGACTTGAATCAACAGAAACAAAAAACAATACTGAACTCTTATGTAATATCAGTCTTCCTATATTCTAGTGAATGTTTGACAAACTCTTCACGCATGAAGAAGAGACTTGAATCAACAGAAACAAAAAACAATACTGAACTCTTATGTAATATCAGTCTTCCTATATGCTAGTGAATGTTTGACAAACTCTTCACGCATGAAGAAGAGACTTGAATCAACAGAAACAAAAACAATACTGAACTCTTATGTAATATCAGTCTTCCTATATGCCAGTGAATGTTAGACAAACTCTTCACGCATGAAGAAGAGACTTGAATCAACAGAAACAAAAACAATACTGAACTCTTATGTAATATCAGTCTTCCTATATGCTAGTGAATGTTTGACAAACTCTTCACGCATGAAGAAGAGACTTGAATCAACAGAAACAAAAAACAATACTGAACTCTTATGTAATATCAGTCTTCCTATATGCTAGTGAATGTTTGACAAATCCTTCACGCATGAAGAAGAGACTTGAATCAACAGAAACAAAAAAGAATACTGAACTCTTATGTAATATCAGTCTTCCTATATGCTAGTGAATGTTTGACAAACTCTTCACGCATGAAGAAGAGACTTGAATCAACAGAAACAAAAAACAATACTGAACTCTTATGTAATATCAGTCTTCCTATATGCTAGTGAATGTTTGACAAACTCTTCACGCATGAAGAAGAGACTTGAATCAACAGAAACAAAAAACAATACTGAACTCTTATAATATCAGTCTTCCTATATGCTAGTGAATGTTTGACAAACTCTTCACGCATGAAGAAGAGACTTGAATCAACAGAAACAAAAAACAATACTGAACTCTTATGTAATATCAGTCTTCCTATATGCCAGTGAATGTTAGACAAACTCTTCACGCATGAAGAAGAGACTTGAATCAACAGAAACAAAAAAGAATACTGAAATCTTATGTAATATCAGTCTTCCTATATGCTAGTGAATGTTAGACAAACTTCCTCACGCATGAAGAAGAGACTTGAATCAACAGAAACAAAAACAATACTGAACTCTTATGTAATATCAGTCTTCCTATGCTAGTGAATGTTTGACAAACTCTTCACGCATGAAGAAGAGACTTGAATCAACAGAAACAAAAGAATACTGAACTTCCTTATGTAATATCAGTCTTCCTATATGCTAGTGAATGTTTGACAAACTCTTCTCACGCATGAAGAAGAGACTTGAATCAACAGAAACAAAAAAGAATACTGAACTCTTATGTAATATCAGTCTTCCTATATGCCAGTGAATGTTAGACAAACTCTTCACGCATGAAGAAGAAACTTGAATCAACAGAAACAAAAAAGAATACTGAACTCTTATGTAATATCAGTTTTCCTATATGCCAGTGAATGTTAGACAAACTCTTCACGCATGAAGAAGAGACTTGAATCAACAGAAACAAAACAATACTGAACTCTTATGTAATATCAGTCTTCCTATATGCTAGTGAATGTTTGACAAACTCTTCACGCATGAAGAAGAGACTTGAATCAACAGAAACAAAAAACAATACTGAACTCTTATGTAATATCAGTCTTCCTATATGCCAGTGAATGTTAGACAAACTCTTCACGCATGAAGAAGAGACTTGAATCAACAGAAACAAAAACAATACTGAACTCTTATGTAATATCAGTTTTCCTATGCCAGTGAATGTTTACTAAACTCTTCACGCATGAAGAAGAGACTTGAATCAACAGAAACAAAAAACAATACTGAACTCTTATGTAATATCAGTCTTCCTATATGCCAGTGAATGTTAGACAAAACTCTTCACGCATGAAGAAGAGACTTGAATCAACAGAAACAAAAAACAATACTGAACTCTATGTAATATCAGTCTTCCTATATGCTAGTGAATGTTTGACAAACTCTTCACGCATGAAGAAGAGACTTGAATCAACAGAAACAAAAAAGAATACTGAACTTTATGTAATATCAGTCTCTCCTATATGCCAGTGAATGTTAGACAAACTCTTCACGCATGAAGAAGAGACTTGAATCAACAGAAACAAAAAGAATACTGAACTCTTATGTAATATCAGTCTTCCTATATGCTAGTGAATGTTTGACAAACTCTTCACGCATGAAGAAGAGACTTGAATCAACAGAAACAAAAAAGAATACTGAACTCTTATGTAATATCAGTCTTCCTATATGCTAGTGAATGTTTGACAAACTCTTCACGCATGAAGAAGAGACTTGAATCAACAGAAACAAAAAAGAATACTGAACTCTTATGTAATATCAGTCTTCCTATATGCTAGTGAATGTTAGACAAACTCTTCAATGCATGAAGAAGAGACTTGAATCAACAGAAACAAAAAAGAATACTGAACTCTTATGTAATATCAGTCTTCCTATATGCTAGTGAATGTTAGACAAACTCTTCACGCATGAAGAAGAGACTTGAATCAACAGAAACAAAAAACAATACTGAACTCTTATGTAATATCAGTCTTCCTATATGCTAGTGAATGTTATACAAACTCTTCACGCATGAAGAAGAGACTGAACTCAACAGAAACAAAAAGAATACTGAACTCTTATGTAATATCAGTCTTCCTATATGCTAGTGAATGTTAGACAAACTCTTCACGCATGAAGAAGAGACTTGAATCAACAGAAACAAAAACAATACTGAACTCTTATGTAATATCAGTCTTCCTATATGCTAGTGAATGTTAGACAAACTCTTCACGCATGAAGAAGAGACTTGAATCAACAGAAACAAAAAGAATACTGAACTCTTATGTAATATCAGTCTTCCTATATGCTAGTGAATGTTAGACAAACTCTTCACGCATGAAGAAGAGACTTGAATCAACAGAAACAAAAAGAATACTGAACTCTTATGTAATATCAGTCTTCCTATATGCTAGTGAATGTTAGACAAACTCTTCACGCATGAAGAAGAGACTTGAATCAACAGAAACAAAAAAGAATACTGAACTCTTATGTAATATCAGTCTTCCTATATGCTAGTGAATGTTTGACAAACTCTTCACGCATGAAGAAGAGACTTGAATCAACAGAAACAAAAACAATACTGAACTCTTATGTAATATCAGTCTTCCTATATGCTAGTGAATGTTTGACAAACTCTTCACGCATGAAGAAGAGACTTGAATCAACAGAAACAAAAAACAATACTGAACTCTTATGTAATATCAGTCTTCCTATATGCTAGTGAATGTTTGACAAACTCTTCACGCATGAAGAAGACTTGAATCAACAGAAAACAAAAAACAATACTGAACTCTTATGTAATATCAGTCTTCCTATATGCCAGTGAATGTTAGACAAACTCTTCACGCATGAAGAAGAGACTTGAATCAACAGAAACAAAACAATACTGAACTCTTATGTACACATCAGTCTTCCTATATGCTAGTGAATGTTTGACAAACTCTTCACGCATGAAGAAGAGACTTGAATCAACAGAAACAAAAAAAGAATACTGAACTTTATGTAATATCAGTCTTCCTATATGCTAGTGAATGTTAGACAAACTCTTCACGCATGAAGAAGAGACTTGAATCAACAGAAACAAAAAAGAATACTGAACTCTTATGTAATATCAGTCTTCCTATATGCTAGTGAATGTTAGACAAACTCTTCACGCATGAAGAAGAGACTTGAATCAACAGAAACAAAAACAATACTGAACTCTTATGTAATATCAGTCTTCCTATATGCTAGCAAGTGAATGTTATACAAACTCTTCACGCATGAAGAAGAGACTTGAATCAACAGAAACAAAAAAGAATACTGAACTTTATGTAATATCAGTCTTCCTATATGCTAGTGAATGTTAGACAAACTCTTCACGCATGAAGAAGAGACTTGAATCAACAGAAACAAAAAACAATACTGAACTCTTATGTAATATCAGTCTTCCTATATGCTAGTGAATGTTAGACAAACTCTTCACGCATGAAGAAGAGACTTGAATCAACAGAAACAAAAAGAATACTGAACTCTTATGTAATATCAGTTCTCTCCGATAAGGGAGTGAATGTTAGACAAACTCTTCACGCATGAAGAAGAGACTTGAATCAACAGAAACAAAAAAGAATACTGAACTCTTATGTAATATCAGTCTTCCTATATGCTAGTGAATGTTAGACAAACTCTTCACGCATGAAGAAGAGACTTGAATCAACAGAAACAAAAAAGAATACTGAACTCTTATGTAATATCAGTCTTCCTATATGCTAGTGAATGTTTGACAAACTCTTCACGCATGAAGAAGAGACTTGAATCAACAGAAACAAAAACAATACTGAACTCTTATGTAATATCAGTCTTCCTATATGCTAGTGAATGTTTGACAAACTCTTCACGCATGAAGAAGAGACTTGAATCAACAGAAACAAAAACAATACTGAACTCTTATGTAATATCAGTCTTCCTATACTAGTGAATGTTTGACAAACTCTTCACGCATGAAGAAGAGACTTGAATCAACAGAAACAAAACAATACTGAACTCTTATGTGTAATATCAGTCTTCCTATATGCTAGTGAATGTTTGACAAACTCTTCACGCATGAAGAAGAGACTTGAATCAACAGAAACAAAAAACAATACTGAACTCCTATGTAATATCAGTCTTCCTATATGCCAGTGAATGTTAGACAAACTCTTCACGCATGAAGAAGAGACTTGAATCAACAGAAACAAAAAACAATACTGAACTCTTATGTAATATCAGTCTTCCTATATGCTAGTGAATGTTTGACAAACTCTTCACGCATGAAGAAGAGACTTGAATCAACAGAAACAAAAAACAATACTGAACTCTTATGTAATATCAGTCTTCCTATATGCTAGTGAATGTTTGACAAACTCTTCACGCATGAAGAAGAGACTTGAATCAACAGAAACAAAAAAGAATACTGAACTCTTATAATATCAGTCTTCCTATATGCTAGTGAATGTTTGACAAACTCTTCACGCATGAAGAAGAGACATGAATCAACAGAAACAAAAACAATACTGAACTCTGTAATATCAGTCTTCCTATATGCTAGTGAATGTTTGACAAACTCTTCACGCATGAAGAAGAGACTTGAATCAACAGAAACAAAAAACAATACTGAACTTTATGTAATATCAGTCTTTCCTATATGCTAGTGAATGTTTGACAAACTCTTCACGCATGAAGAAGAGACTTGAATCAACAGAAACAAAAGAATACTGGAATCCTTATGTAATATCAGTCTTCCTATATGCTAGTGAATGTTAGACAAACTCTTCACGCATGAAGAAGAGACTTGAATCAACAGAAACAAAAAAGAATACTGAACTCTTATGTAATATCAGTCTTCCTATATGCTAGTGAATGTTAGACAAACTCTTCACGCATGAAGAAGAGACTTGAATCAACAGAAACAAAAAACAATACTGAACTCTTATGTAATATCAGTCTTCCTATATGCTAGTGAATGTTATACAAACTCTTCACGCATGAAGAAGAGACTTGAATCAACAGAAACAAAAAAGAATACTGAACACTTATGTAATATCAGTCTTCCTATATGCTAGTGAATGTTAGACAAACTCTTCACGCATGAAGAAGAGACTTGAATCAACAGAAACAAAAAACAATACTGAACTCTTATGTAATATCAGTCTTCCTATATGCTAGTGAATGTTAGACAAACTCTTCACGCATGAAGAAGAGACTTGAATCAACAGAAACAAAAAGAATACTGAACTCTTATGTAATATCAGTCTTCCTATATGCTAGTGACAAACTCTTCACGCATGAAGAAGAGACTTGAATCAACAGAAACAAAAAGAATACTGAACTCTTATGTAATATCAGTCTTCCTATATGCTAGTGAATGTTAGACAAACTCTTCACGCATGAAGAAGAGACTTGAATCAACAGAAACAAAAAGAATACTGAACTCTTATGTAATATCAGTCTTCCTATATGCTAGTGAATGTTTGACAAACTCTTCACGCATGAAGAAGAGACTGAATCAACAGAAACAAAAACAATACTGAACTCTTATAAAAGATTTAGTCTTCCTATATGCTAGTGAATGTTTAATAAACTCTTCACGCATGAAGAAGAGACTTGAATCAACAGAAACAAAAACAATACTGAACTCTTATGTAATATCAGTCTTCCTATATGCTAGTGAATGTTTGACAAACTCTTCACGCATGAAGAAGAGACTTGAATCAACAGAAACAAAAACAATACTGAACTCTATGTAATATCAGTCTTCCTATATGCTAGTGAATGTTTGACAAACTCTTCACGCATGAAGAAGAGACTTGAATCAACAGAAACAAAAAACAACTGAACTCTTATGTAATATCAGTCTTCCTATATGCCAGTGAATGTTAGACAAACTCTTCACGCATGAAGAAGAGACTTGAAATCAACAGAAACAAAACAATACTGAACTCTTATGTAATATCAGTCTTCCTATATGCTAGTGAATGTTTGACAAACTCTTCACGCATGAAGAAGAGACTGAATCAACAGAAACAAAAAACAATACTGAACTCTTATAATATCAGTCTTCCTATATGCTAGTGAATGTTTGACAAACTCTTCACGCATGAAGAAGAGACTTGAATCAACAGGAACAAAAAGAATACTGAACTCTTATGTAATATCAGTCTTCCTATATGCTAGTGAATGTTTGACAAACTCTTCACGCATGAAGAAGAGACATGAATCAACAGAAACAAAAACAATACTGAACTCTTATGTAATATCACTAGTCTTCCTATATGCTAGTGAATGTTTGACAAACTCTTCACGCATGAAGAAGAGACTTGAATCAACAGAAACAAAAAACAATACTGAACTCTTATGCACATCAGCCTTCCTATATGCTAGTGAATGTTTGACAAACTCTTCACGCATGAAGAAGAGACTGAACTACCAGAAACAAAAACAATACTGAACTTCTATGTAATATCAGTCTTCCTATATGCCAGTGAATGTTAGACAAACTCTTCACGCATGAAGAAGAGACTTGAATCAATGAAACAAAAAAGAATACTGAACTCTTATGTAATATCAGTCTTCCTATATGCTAGTGAATGTTAGAATAAAACTCTTCAAATTATTGAAGAAGAGACTTGAATCAACAGAAACAAAAAACAATACTGAACTCTTATGTAATATCAGTCTTCCTATGCTAGTGAATGTTTGACAAACTCTTCACGCATGAAGAAGAGACTTGAATCAACAGAAACAAAAAAGAATACTGAACTCTTATGTAATATCAGTCTTCCGGAGTATACAAGCGAGTGAATGTTTGACAAACTCTTCACGATGAAGAAGAGACTTGAATCAACAGAAACAAAAAAGAATACTGAACTCTTATGTAATATCAGTCTTCCTATATGCCAGTGGAATAAAGGACAAACTCTTCAAGCGCATGAAGAAGAGACTTGAATCAACAGAAACAAAAAGAATACTGAACTCTTATGTAATATCAGTTTTCCATATGCCAGTGAATGTTAGACAAACTCTTCACGCATGAAGAAGAGACTTGAATCAACAGAAACAAAAAACAATACTGAACTCTTATGTAATATCAGTCTTCCTATATGCCAGTGAATGTTTGACAAACTCTTCACGCATGAAGAAGAGACTTGAATCAACAGAAACAAAAAACAATACTGAACTCTTATGTAATATCAGTCTTCCTATATGCCAGTGAATGTTAGACAAACTCTTCACGCATGAAGAAGAGAGACTTGAATCAACAGAAACAAAAAACAATACTGAACTCTTATGTAATATCAGTTTTCCTATATGCCAGTGAATGTTTGACAAACTCTTCACGCATGAAGCAAGAGACTGAATCAACAGGAAACAAAAACAATACTGAAAACCTTATGTAATATCAGTCTTCCTATATGCCAGTGAATGTTAGACAAACTCTTCACGCATGAAGAAGAGACTTGAATCAAGAAACAAAACAATACTGAAACTCTTAAGGTAATATCAGTCTTCCTATATGCTAGTGAATGTTTGACAAACTCTTCACGCATGAAGAAGAGACTTGAATCAACAGAAACAAAAAGAATACTGAACTTTATGTAATATCAGTCTTCCTATATGCCAGTGAATGTTAGACAAACTCTTCACGCATGAAGAAGAGACTTGAATCAACAGAAACAAAAAAGAATACTGAACTCTTATGTAATATCAGTCTTCCTATATGCTAGTGAATGTGTTTGACAAACTCTTCACGCATGAAGAAGAGACTGAATCAACAGACAGAAAGAATACTGAACTCTTATGTAATATCAGTCTTCCTATATGCTAGTGAATGTTTGACAAACTCTTCACGCATGAAGAAGAGACTTGAATCAACAGAAACAAAAAACAATACTGAACTCTTATGTAATATCAGTCTTCCTATATGCTAGTGAATGTTTGACAAACTCTTCACGCATGAAGAAGAGACTTGAATCAACAGAAACAAAAACAATACTGAACTTTATGTAATATCAGTCTTCCTATATGCTAGTGAATGTTTGACAAACTCTTCACGCATGAAGAAGAGAGACTTGAATCAACAGAAACAAAAACAATACTGAACTCTTATGTAATATCAGTCTTCCTATATGCTAGTGAATGTTTGACAAACTCTTCATGCATGAAGAAGAGACTTGAATCAACAGAAACAAAAAGAATACTGAACTCTTATGTAATATCAGTCTTCCTATATGCTAGTGAATGTTTGACAAACTCTTCACGCATGAAGAAGAGACTTGAATCAACAGAAACAAAACAATACTGAACTCTTATGTAATATCAGTCTTCCTATATGCTAGTGAATGTTTGACAAACTCTTCACGCATGAAGAAGAGACTTGAATCAACAGAAACAAAAAAGAATACTGAACTCTTATGTAATATCAGTCTTCCTATATGCTAGTGAATGTTTGACAAATTCTTCACGCATGAAGAAGAGACTTGAATCAACAGAAACAAAAGACAATACTGAACTCTTATGTAATATCAGTCTTCCTATATGCCAGTGAATGTTAGACAAACTCTCTTCACGCATGAAGAAGAGACTTGAATCAACAGAAACAAAAACAATACTGAACTCTTATGTAATATCAGTCTTCCTATATGCTAGTGAATGTTTGACAAACTCTTCACGCATGAAGAAGAGACTTGAATCAACAGAAACAAAAACAATACTGAACTCTTATGTAATATCAGTCTTCCTATATGCCACAGTGAATGTTAGACAAACTCTTCACGCATGAAGAAGAGACTTGAATCAACAGAAACAAAACAATACTGAACTCTTATGTAATATCAGTCTTCCTATATGCTAGTGAATGTTTGACAAACTCTTCACGCATGAAGAAGAGACTTGAATCAACAGAAACAAAAAACAATACTGAACTCTATGTAATATCAGTCTTCCTATATGCCAGTGAATGTTAGACAAACTCTTCACGCATGAAGAAGAGACTTGAATCAACAGAAACAAAAAGAATACTTGAACTCTTATGTAATATCAGTCTTCCTATATGCTAGTGAATGTTTGACAAACTCTTCACGCATGAAGAAGAGACTTGAATCAACAGAAACAAAAAAGAATACTGAACTCTTATGTAATATCAGTCTTCCTATATGCCAGTGAATGTTAGACAAACTCTTCACGCATGAAGAAGAGACTTGAATCAACAGAAACAAAAAAGAATACTGAACTCTTATGTAATATCAGTTTTCCTATATGCCAGTGAATGTTAGACAAACCCTTCACGCATGAAGAAGAGACTTGAATCAACAGAAACAAAAACAATACTGAACTCTTATGTAATATCAGTCTTCCTATATGCTAGTGAATGTTTGACAAACTCTTCACGCATGAAGAAGAGACTTGAATCAACAGAAACAAAAACAATACTGAACTCTTATGTAATATCAGTCTTCCTATATGCCAGTGAATGTTAGACAAACTCTTCACGCATGAAGAAGAGACTTGAATCAACAGAAACAAAAACAATACTGAACTCTTATGTAATATCAGTTTTCCTATATGCCAGTGAATGTTTGACAAACTCTTCACGCATGAAGAAGAGACTTGAATCAACAGAAACAAAAAAACAATACTGAACTCTTATGTAATATCAGTCTTCCTATATGCCAGTGAATGTTAGACAAACTCTTCACGCATGAAGAAGAGACTTGAATCAACAGAAACAAAAAACAATACTGAACTCTTATGTAATATCAGTCTTCCTATATGCTAGTGAATGTTTGACAAACTCTTCACGCATGAAGAAGAGACTTGAATCAACAGAAACAAAAAAGAATACTGAACTCTTATGTAATATCAGTCTTCCTATACAAAGGAATGTTAGAAGCAAACTCTTCACGCATGAAGAAGAGACTTGAATCAACAGAAACAAAAAAAGAATACTGAACTCTTATGTAATATCAGTCTTCCTATATGCTAGTGAATGTTTGACAAACTCTTCACGCATGAAGAAGAGACTTGAATCAACAGACAGAAAAAAGAATACTGAACTCTTATGTAATATCAGTCTTCCTATATGCCAGTGAATGTTAGACAAACTTCACGCATGAAGAAGAGACTTGAATCAACAGAAACAAAAAAGAATACTGAACTCTTATAAAATATCAGTCTTCCTATATGCTAGTGAATGTTTGACAAACTCTTCACGCATGAAGAAGAGACTTGAATCAACAGAAACAAAAACAATACTGAACTCTTGCGTAATATCAGTCTTCCTATATGCTAGTGAATGTTTGACAAACTCTCACGCATGAAGAAGAGACTTGAATCAACAGAAACAAAAACAATACTGAACTCTTATGTAATATCAGTCTTCCTATATGCTAGTGAATGTTTGACAAACTCTTCACGCATGAAGAAGAGACTTGAATCAACAGAAACAAAACAATACTGAACTCTTATGTAATATCAGTCTTCCTATATGCTAGTGAATGTTTGACAAACTCTTCACGCATGAAGAAGAGACTTGAATCAACAGAAACAAAAAAGAATACTGAACTCTATGTAATATCAGTCTTCCTATATGCTAGTGAATGTTTGACAAACTCTTCACGCATGAAGAAGAGACTTGAATCAACAGAAACAAAAACAACTGAACTCTTATGTAATATCAGTCTTCCTATATGCTAGTGAATGTTTGACAAACTCTTCACGCATGAAGAAGAGACTTGAATCAACAGAAACAAAAAAGAATACTGAACTCTTATAATATCAGTCTTCCTATATGCTAGTGAATGTTTGACAAACTCTTCACGCATGAAGAAGAGACTTGAATCAACAGAAACAAAAACAATACTGAACTCTTATGTAATATCAGTCTTCCTATATGCCAGTGAATGTTAGACAAACTCTTCACGCATGAAGAAGAGACTTGAATCAACAGAAACAAAAAAACAATACTGAACTCTTATGTAATATCAGTCTTCCTATATGCTAGTGAATGTTTGACAAACTCTTCACGCATGAAGAAGAGACTTGAATCAACAGAAACAAAAACAATACTGGAACTCTTATGTAATATCAGTCTTCCTATATGCCAGTGAATGTTAGACAAACTCTTCACGCATGAAGAAGAGACTTGAATCAACAGAAACAAAAAACAATACTGAACTCTTATGTAATATCAGTCTTCCTATATGCTAGTGAATGTTTGACAAACTCTTCACGCATGAAGAAGAGACTTGAATCAACAGAAACAAAAAACAATACTGAACTCTTATGTAATATCGGCTCTCCTATATGCCAGTGAATGTTAGACAAACTCTTCACGCATGAAGAAGAGACTTGAATCAACAGAAACAAAAAGAATACTGAACTCTTATGTAATATCAGTCTTCCTATATGCTAGTGAATGTTTGACAAACTCTTCACGCATGAAGAAGAGACTTGAATCAACAGAAACAAAAAAACAATACTGAACTCTTATGTAATATCAGTCTTCCTATATGCTAGTGAATGTTTGACAAACTCTTCACGCATGAAGAAGAGACTTGAATCAACAGAAACAAAAAACAATACTGAACTCTTATGTAATATCAGTCTTCCCATATGCCAGTGAATGTTAGACAAACTCTTCACGCATGAAGAAGAGACTTGAATCAACAGAAACAAAAACAATACTGAACTCTTATGTAATATCAGTCTTCCTATATGCTAGTGAATGTTTGACAAACTCTCACGCATGAAGAAGAGACTTGAATCAACAGAAACAAAAAACAATACTGAACTCTTATGTAATATCAGTTTTCCTATATGCCAGTGAATGTTAGACAAACTCTTCACGCATGAAGAAGAGACTTTGAATCAATAGAAACAAAAAGAATACTGAACTCTTATGTAATATCAGTCTTCCTATATGCCAGTGAATGTTAGACAAACTCTTCACGCATGAAGAAGAGACTTGAATCAACAGAAACAAAAACAATACTGAACTCTTATGTAATATCAGTCTTCCTATATGCTAGTGAATTTGACAAACTCTTCACGCATGAAGAAGAGACTTGAATCAACAGAAACAAAAACAATACTGAACTCTTATAATATCAGTCTTCCTATATGCCAGTGAATGTTAGACAAACTCTTCTACGCATGAAGAAGAGACTTGAATCAACAGAAACAAAAAAGAATACTGAACTCTTATGTAATATCAGTCTTCCTATATGCCAGTGAATGTTAGACAAACTCTTCACGCATGAAGAAGAGACTTGAATCAACAGAAACAAAAAAACAATACTGAACTCTTATGTAATATCAGTCTTCCATATGCTAGTGAATGTTTCACAAACTCTTCACGCATGAAGAAGAGACTTGAATCAACAGAAACAAAAAAAGAATACTGAACTCTTTATGTAATATCAGTCTTCCTATGCTAGTGAATGTTAGACAAACTCTTCACGCATGAAGAAGAGACTTGAATCAACAGAAACAAAAAAGAATACTGAACTCTTATGTAATATCAGTCTTCCTATATGCTAGTGAATGTTAGACAAACTCTTCACGCATGAAGAAGAGACTTGAATCAACAGAAACAAAAAACAATACTGAACTCTTATGTAATATCAGTCTTCCTATATGCTAGTGAATGTTTGACAAACTCTTCACGCATGAAGAAGAGACTTGAATCAACAGGAACAAAAAAGAATACTGAACTCTTATGTAATATCAGTCTTCCTATATGCTAGTGAATGTTAGACAAACTCTTCACGCATGAAGAAGAGAGACTTGAATCAACAGAAACAAAAAAGAATACTGAACTCTTATGTAATATCAGTCTTCCTATATGCTAGTGAATGTTTGACAAACTCTTCACGCATGAAGAAGAGACTTGAATCAACAGAAACAAAAAACAATACTGAACTCTTATGTAATATCAGTCTTCCTATATGCTAGTGATTGTTAGACAAACTCTTTCACGCATGAAGAAGAGACTTGAATCAACAGAAACAAAAAAGAATACTGAACTCTTATGTAATATCAGTCTTCCTATATGCTAGTGAATGTTTGACAAACTCTTCACGCATGAAGAAGAGACTTGAATCAACAGAAACAAAAAACAATACTGAACTCTTATGTAATATCAGTCTTCCTATATGCTAGTGATTGTTAGACAAACTCTTCACGCATGAAGAAGAGACTTGAATCAACAGAAACAAAAAAGAATACTGAACTCTTATGTAATATCAGTCTTCCTATATGCTAGTGAATGTTTGACAAACTCTTCACGCATGAAGAAGAGACTTGAATCAACAGAAACAAAAAACAATACTGAACTCTTATGTAATATCAGTCTTCCTATATGCTAGTGAATGTTAGACAAACTCTTCACGCATGAAGAAGAGACTTGAATCAACAGAAACAAAAAAAGAATACTGAACTCTTATGTAATATCAGTCTTCCTATATGCAAGTGAATGTTAGACAAACACTTCACACATGAAGAAGAGACTCGAATCAACAGAAACAAAAAAAGAATACTGAACCTATGTAATATCAGTCTTCCTATATGCTAGTGAATGTTTGACAAACTCTTCACGCATGAAGAAGAGACTTGAATCAACAGAAACAAAAAACAATACTGAACTCTTATGTAATATCAGTCTTCCTATATGCCAGTGAATGTTAGACAAACTCTTCACGCATGAAGAAGAGACTTGAATCAACAGAAACAAAAGAATACTGAACTCTTATGTAATATCAGTCTTCCTATATGCCAGTGAATGTTTGACAAACTCTTCACGCATGAAGAAGAGACTTGAATCAACAGAAACAAAAAAGAATACTGAACTCTTATGTAATATCAGTCTTCCTAAGTATGCCAGTGAATGTTAGACAAACTCTTCACGCATGAAGAAGAGACTTGAATCAACAGAAACAAAAAAGAATACTGAACTCTTATGTAATATCAGTCTTCCTTATGCTAGTGAATGTTAGACAAACTCTTCACGCATGAAGAAGAGACTTGAATCAACAGAAACAAAAAAGAATACTGAACTCTTATGTAATATCAGTCTTCCTATATGCTAGTGAATGTTAGACAAACTCTTCACGCATGAAGAAGAGACTTGAATCAACAGAAACAAAAAAGAATACTGAACTCTTATGTAATATCAGTCTTCCTATATGCCAGTGAATGTTAGACAAACTCTTCACGCATGAAGAAGAGACTTGAATCAACAGAAACAAAAAGAATACTGAACTCTTATGTAATATCAGTCTTCCTATATGCTAGTGAATGTTAGACAAACTCTTCACGCATGAAGAAGAGACTTGAATCAACAGAAACAAAAAGAATACTGAACTCTTATGTAATATCAGTCTTCCTATATGCCAGTGAATGTTAGACAAACTCTTCACGCATGAAGAAGAGACTTGAATCAACAGAAACAAAAAAGAATACTGAACTCTTATGTAATATCAGTCTTCCTATATGCCAGTGAATGTTAGACAAACTCTTCACGCATGAAGAAGAGACTTGAATCAACAGAAACAAAAAAGAATACTGAACTCTTATGTAATATCAGTCTTCCTATATGCTAGTGAATGTTAGACAAACTCTTCACGCATGAAGAAGAGACTTGAATCAACAGAAACAAAAAGAATACTGAACTCTTATGTAATATCAGTCTTCCTATATGCTAGTGAATGTTAGACAAACTCTTCACGCATGAAGAAGAGACTTGAATCAACAGAAACAAAAAAGAATACTGAACTCTTATGTAATATCAGTCTTCCTATGCCAGTGAATGTTAGACAAACTCTTCACGCATGAAGAAGAGACTTGAATCAACAGAAACAAAAACAATACTGAACTCTTATGTAATATCAGTCTTCCTATATGCTAGTGAATGTTTGACAAACTCTTCACGCATGAAGAAGAGACTTGAATCAACAGAAACAAATAGAATACTGAACTCTTATGTAATATCAGTCTTCTATATACCAGTGAATTTAGACAAACTCTTCACGCATGAAGAAGAAGACTTGAATCAACAGAAACAAAAAAGAATACTGAACTCTTATGTAATATCAGTCTTCCTATATGCTAGTGAATGTTTGACAAACTCTTCACGCATGAAGAAAGACTTGAATCAACAGAAACAAAAAAGAATGCTGAACTCTTATGTAATATCAGTCTTCCTATATGCTAGTGAATGGCCAGACTAGAGCACTACCACGCATGAAGAAGAGACTTGAATCAACAGAAACAAAAAAGAATATTTGAACTCTTATGTAATATCAGTTTTCCTATATGCTAGTGAATGTTAGACAAACTCTTCACGCATGAAGAAGAGACTTGAATCAACAGAAACAAAAAAGAATACTGAACTCTTATGTAATATCAGTCTTCCTATATGCCAGTGAATGTTATACAAACTCTTCAAGCATGAAGAAGAGACTTGAATCAACAGAAACAAAAAGGAATACCTGAACTCTTATGTAATATCAGTCTTCCTATATGCTAGTGAATATTTGACAAACTCTTCATGCATGAAGAAGAGACTTGAATCAACAGAAACAAAAAGAATACCTGAACTCTTATGTAATATCAGTCTTCCTATATGCCAGTGAATGTTATACAAACTCTTCAAGCATGGAAGAAGGAGACTTGAATCAACCTTGAAACAAAGGAATACTGAACTCTTATGTAATATCAGTCTTCCTATATGCTAGTGATTGTTAGAATGGAAACTCTTCACGCATGAAGAAGAGACTTGAATCAACAGAAACAAAAAACAATACTGAACTCTTATGTAATATCAGTCTTCCTAGCAAACGAATGTTAGACAAACTCTTCACGCATGAAGAAGAGACTTGAGTCAACAGAAACAAAAAAGAATACTGAACTCTTATGTAATATCAGTCTTCCTATATGCTAGTGAATGTTAGACAAACTCTTCACGCATGAAGAAGAGACTTGAATCAACAGAAACAAAAAAGAATACTGAACTCTTATGTAATATCAGTCTTCCTATATGCCAGTGAATGTTATACAAACTCTTCAAGCATGAAGGAAAGACTTGAATCAACAGAAACAAAAGAATACTGAACTCTTATGTAATATCAGTCTTCCTATATGCTAGTGAATGTTTGACAAACTCTTCATGCATGAAGAAGAACTTGAATCAACAGAAACAAAGAAGAATACTGAACTCTTATGTAATATCAGTCTTCTATATGCTAGTGATTGTTAGACAAACTCTTCACGCTTGAAGAAGAGACTTGAATCAACAGAAACAAAAAGGAATACTGAACTTTATGTAATATCAGTCTTCCTATATGCCAGTAGAATGTTATACAAACTCTTCAAGCATGAAGAAGAGACTTGAATCAACAGAAACAAAAAAGAATACTGAACTCTTATGTATCAGTCTTCCTATCTGCCAGTGAATGTTATACAAACTCTCCTTCAAGCATGAAGAAGAGACTTGAATCAACAGAAACAAAAAGGAATACTGAACTCTTATGTGTTATCAGTCTTCCTATATGCTAGTGATTGTTAGACAAACTCTTCACGCATGAAGAAGAGACTTGAATCAACAGAAACAAAAAGAATACTGAACTTTATGTAATATCAGTCTTCCTATATGCTAGTGAATGTTAGACAAACTCTTCACGCATGAAGAAGAGACTTGAATCAACAGAAACAAAAAGAATACTGAACTCTTATGTAATATCAGTCTTCCTATATGCCAGTGAATGTTAGACAAACTCTTCACGCATGAAGAAGAGACTTGAATCAACAGAAACAAAAAAGAATACTGAACTCTTATGTAATATCAGTCTTCCTATATGCTAGTGAATGTTAGACAAACTCTTCAAGCATGAAGAAGAGACTTGAATCAACAGAAACAAAAAAGAATACTGAACTCTTATGTAATATCAGTCTTCCTATATGCTAGTGAATGTTAGACAAACACTTCACGCATGAAGAAGAGACTTGAATCAACAGAAACAAAAAAGAATACTGAACTCTTATGTAATATCAGTCTTCCTATATGCTAGTGAATGTTAGGACAAACTCTTCACGCATGAAGAAGAGACTTGAATCAACAGAAACAAAGAATACTGAACTCTTATGTAATATCAGTCTTCCTATATGCCAGTGACAAACTCTTCACGCATGAAGAAGAGACTTGAATCAACAGAAACAAAAAAGAATACTGAATCCTTATGTAATATCAGTCTTCCTATATGCTAGTGAATGTTAGACAAACTCTTCAAGCATGAAGAAGAGACTTGAATCAACAGAAACAAAAAGCAGTCACTGAACTCTTATGTAATATCAGTCTTCCTATATGCTAGTGAATGTTAGACAAACTCTTCACGCATGAAGAAGAGACTTGAATCAACAGAAACAAAAAAAGAATACTGAACTCTTATGTAATATCAGTCTTCCTATATGCTAGTGAATAAAGTTAGACAAACTCTTCACGCATGAAGAAGAGACTTGAATCAACAGAAACAAAAAAGAATACTTGAACTCTTATGTAATATCAGTCTTCCTATATGCTAGTGAATGTTAGACAAACTCTTCACGCATGAAGAAGAGACTTGAATCAACAGAAACAAAAAGAATACTGAACTCTTATGTAATATCAGTCTTCCTATATGCTAGTGAATGTTAGACAAACTCTTCAAGCATGAAGAAGAGACTTGAATCAACAGAAACAAAAAAGAATACTGAACTCTTATGTAATATCAGTCTTCTCCGTTGAAAAGAATGTTAGACAAACTCTTCACGCATGAAGAAGAGACTTGAATCAACAGAAACAAAAAGAATACTGAACTCTTATGTAATATCAGTCTTCCTATATGCTAGTGAATGTTAGACAAACTCTTCACGCATGAAGAAGAGACTTGAATCAACAGAAACAAAAAAGAATACTGAACTCTTATGTAATATCAGTCTTCCTATATGCTAGTGAATGTTAGACAAACTTCACGCATGAAGAAGAGACTTGAATCAACAGAAACAAAAAAGAATACTGAACTCTTATGTAATATCAGTCTTCCTATATGCCAGTGAATGTTAGACAAACTCTTCTCACGCATGAAGAAGAGACTTGAATCAACAGAAACAAAAAGAATACTGAACTCTTATGTAATATCAGTCTTCCTATATGCTAGTGAATGTTAGAAAACTCTCAAGCATGAAGAAGAGACTTGAATCAACAGAAACAAAAAGAATACTGAAACTCTTATGTAATATCAGTCTTCCTATATGCTAGTGAATGTTAGACAAACTCTTCACGTATGAAGAAGAGACTTGAATCAACAGAAACAAAAAAGAATACTGAACTCTTATAATATCAGTCTTCCTATATGCTAGTGAATGTTAGACAAACCTCTTCACGCATGAAGAAGAGACTTGAATCAACAGAAACAAAAAGAATACTGAACTCTTATGTAATATCAGTCTTCCTATATGCTAGTAGAATAAAGTTAGACAAACTCTTCACGCATGAAGAAGAGACTTGAATCAACAGAAACAAAAAAGAATACTGAACTCTTATGTAATATCAGTCTTCCTATATGCCAGTGAATGTTAGACAAACTCTTCACGCATGAAGAAGAGACTTGAATCAACAGAAACAAAAAAGAATACTTGAACTCTTATGTAATATCAGTCTTCCTATATGCTAGTGAATGTTAGACAAACTCTTCAAGCATGAAGAAGAGACTTGAATCAACAGAAACAAAAAAGAATACTGAACTTTATGTAACATCAGCCTTCCTATATGCTAGTGAATGTTAGACAAACTCTTCACGCATGAAGAAGAGACTTGAATCAACAGAAACAAAAAAGAATACTGAACTCTATGTAATATCAGTCTTCCTATATGCTAGTGAATGTTAGACAAACTCTTCACGCATGAAGAAGAGACTTGAATCAACAGAAACAAAAAAGAATACTGAACTCTTATGTAATATCAGTCTTCCTATATGCCAGTGAATGTTAGACAAACTCTTCACGCATGAAGAAGAGACTTGAATCAACAGAAACAAAAAAGAATACTGAACTCTTATGTAATATCAGTCTTCCTATATGCTAGTGAATGTTAGACAAACTCTTCACGCATGAAGAAGAGACTTGAATCAACAGAAACAAAAAAGAATACTGAACTCTTATGTACATCAGCCTCATATGCCAGTGAATGTTAGACAAACTCTTCCATGAAGAAGAGACTTGAATCAACAGAAACAAAAAGAATACTGAACTCTTATGTAATATCAGTCTTCCTATATGCTAGTGAATGTTAGACAAACTCTTCAAGCATGAAGAAGAGACTTGAATCAACAGAAACAAAAAAGAATACTGAACTCTTATGTAATATCAGTCTCCCCATATGCTAGTGAATGTTAGACAAACTCTTCACGCATGAAGAAGAGACTTGAATCAACAGAAACAAAAAAGAATACTGAACTCTTATGTAATATCAGTCTCTCCTATATAAGCAAGGGAATGTTAGACAAACTCTTCACGCATGAAGAAGAGACTTGAATCAACAGAAACAAAAAGAATACTGAACTCTTATGTAATATCAGTCTTCCTATATGCCAGTGAATGTTAGACAAACTCTTCACGCATGAAGAAGAGACTTGAATCAACAGAAACAAAAAGAATACTGAACTCTTATGTAATATCAGTCTTCCTATATGCTAGTGAATGTTAGACAAACTCTTCACGCATGAAGAAGAGACTTGAATCAACAGAAACAAAAAAGAATACTGAACTCTTGTGTAATATCAGTCTTCCTATATGCTAGTGAATGTTAGACAAACTCTTCACGCATGAAGAAGAGACTTGAATCAACAGAAACAAAAAAGAATACTGAACTCTTATGTAATATCAGTCTTCCTATATGCTAGTGAATGTTAGACAACCTTCAATGCATGAAGAAGAGACTTGAATCAACAGAAACAAAAAAGAATACTGAACTCTATGTAATATCAGTCTTCCTATATGCCAGTGAATGTTAGACAAACTCTTCACGCATGAAGAAGAGACTTGAATCAACAGAAACAAAAAAGAATACTGAACTCTTATGTAATATCAGTCTTCCCATATGCTAGTGAATAGACAAACTCTTCACGCATGAAGAAGAGACTTGAATCAACAGAAACAAAAAGAATACTGAACTCTTATGTAATATCAGCTCTATATGCCAGTGAATGTTAGACAAACTCTTCACGCATGAAGAAGAGACTTTAAATCAACAGAAACAAAAAAGAATACTGAACTCTTATGTAATATCAGTCTTCCTATATGCTAGTGATTGTTAGACAAACTCTTCACGCATGAAGAAGAGACTTGAATCAACAGAAACAAAAAAGAATACTGAACTTTATGTAATATCAGTCTTCCTATATGCCAGTGAATGTTAGACAAACTCTTCACGCATGAAGAAGAGACTTGAATCAACAGAAACAAAAAGAATACTGAACTTTATGTAATATCAGTCTTCCTATATGCTAGTGATTGTTAAATAAACTCTTCACGCATAAAGAAGAGACTTGAATCAACAGAAACAAAAAAGAATACTGAACTCTTATGTAATATCAGTCTTCCTATATGCTAGTGAATGTTAGACAAACTCTTCACGCATGAAAGACTTGAATCAACAGAAACAAAAAAGAATACTGAACTCTTATGTAATATCGAGTTTTTTCCTATATGCCAGTGAATTTTAGACAAACTCTTCACGCATGAAGAAGAGACTTGAATCAACAGAAACAAAAAAGAATACTGAACTCTTATACAATATCAGTCTTCCCTATATATGATGAATGTTAGACAAACTCTTCATGCATGAAGAAGAGACTTGAATCAACAGAAACAAAAAAGAATACTGAACTCTTATGTAATATCAGTCTTCCTATATGCTAGTGAATGTTAGACAAACTCTTCACGCATGAAGAAGAGACTTGAATCAACAGAAACAAAAAGAATGCTGAACTCTTATGTAATATCAGTTTTCCTATATGCTAGTGAATGTTTGACAATCTCTTCACGCATGAAGAAGAGACTTGAATCAACAGAAACAAAAAACAATACTGAACTCTTATGTAATATCAGTCTTCCTATATGCCAGTGAATGTTAGACAAACTCTTCACGCATGAAGAAGAGACTTGAATCAACAGAAACAAAAGAATACTGAACTCTTATGTAATATCAGTTTTCCTATATGCTAGTGAATGTTAGACAAACTCTTCACGCATGAAGAAGAGACTTGAATCAACAGAAACAAAAAAGAATACTGAACTCTTATGTAATATCAGTTTTCCTATATGGTGAATGTTAGACAAACTCTTCACGCATGAAGAAGAGACTTGAATCAACAAGAAACAAAAAACAATACTGAACTCTTATGTAATATCAGTCTTCCTATATGCTAGTGAATGTTAGACAAACTCTTCACGCATGAAGAAAGAACTTGAATCAACAGAAACAAAAAAGAATACTGAACTCTTATGTAATATCAGTTTTCCTATATGCTAGTGAATGTTAGACAAACTCTTCACGCATGAAGAAGACTTGAATCAACAGAAACAAAAAAGAATACTGAACTCTTATGTAATATCAGTTTTCCTATATGCTAGTGAATGTTAGACAAACTCTTCACGCAGCAGAAGAAGAGACTTGAATCAACAGAAACAAAAAACAATACTGAACTCTTATGTAATATCAGTCTTCCTATATGCCAGTGAATGTTAGACAAACTCTTCACGCATGAAGAAGAAGACTTGAATCAACAGAAACAAAAAACAATACTGAACTCTTATGTAATATCAGTCTTCCTATATGCCAGTGAATGTTAGACAAACTCTTCACGCATGAAGAAGAAGACTTGAATCAACAGAAACAAAAAGAATACTGAACTCTTATGTAATATCAGTTTTCCTATATGCTAGTGAATGTTAGACAAACTCTTCACGCATGAAGAAGAGACTTGAATCAACAGAAACAAAAAAGAATACTGAACTCTTATGTAATATCAGTTTTCCTATATGCTAGTGAATGTTAGACAAACTCTTCACGCATGAAGAAGAGACTTGAATCAACAGAAACAAAAAACAATACTGAACTCTTATGTAATATCAGTCTTCCTATATGCTAGTGAATGTTAGACAAACTCTTCACGCATGAAAGAAAGACTTGAATCAACAGAAACAAAAAAGAATACTGAACTCTTATGTAATATCAGTTTTCCTATATGCTAGTGAATGTTAGACAAACTCTTCACGCATGAAGAAGAGACTTGAATCAACAAACAAAAAAGAATACTGAACTCTTATGTAATATCAGTTTCTATATGCTAGTGAATGTTAGACAAACTCTTCACATGAAGAAGAGACTTGAATCAACAGAAACAAAAAAGAATACTGAACTCTTATGTAATATCAGTTTTCCTATATGCTAGTGAATGTTAGACAAACTCTTCACGCATGAAGAAGAGACTTGAATCAACAGAAACAAAAAAGAATACTGAACTCTTATGTAATATCAGTTTTCCTATATGCTAGTGAATGTTAGACAAATATTACATGAAGAAGAGACTTGAATCAACAGAAACAAAAAAGAATACTGAACTCTTATGTAATATCAGTTTTCCTATATGCTAGTGAATATTAGACAAACTCTTCACGCATGAAGAAGAGACTTGAATCAACAGAAACAAAAAAGAATACTGAACTCTTATGTAATATCAGTCTTCCTATATGCCAGTGAATGTTAGACAAACTCTTCACGCATGAAGAAAGAGACTTGAATCAACAGAAACAAAAAAGAATACTGAACTCTTATGTAATATCAGTTTTCCTATATGCTAGTGAATGTTAGACAAACTCTTCCGCATGAAGAAGAGACTTGAATCAACAGAAACAAAAAAGAATGCTAAAACTCTTATGTAATATCAGTTTTCCTATATGCTAGTGAATGTTAGACAAACTCTTCACGCATGAAGAAGAACTTGAATCAACAGAAACAAAAAACAATACTGAACTCTTATGTAATATCAGTCTTCCTATATGCTAGTGAATGTTAGACAAACTCTTCACGCATGAAGAAGAGACTTGAATCAACAGAAACAAAAAAGAATAAATCTTATGTAATATCAGTTTTCCTATATGCTGATGAATGCATTTGACAAACTCTTCAACGCATGAAGAAGAGACTTGAATCAACAGAAACAAAAAACAATACTGAACTCTTATGTAATATCCAGAACAACTTCCTATATGCCAGTGAATGTTATACAAACTCTTCACGCATGAAGAAGAGACTTGAATCAACAGAAACAAAAAAGAATACTGAACTCTTATGTAATATCAGTTTTCCTATATGCTAGTGAATGTTAGACAAACTCTTCACGCATGGAAGAGAGAACTTGAATCAACAGAAACAAAAAAGAATACTGAACTCTTATGTAATATCAGGTTTTCCTATATGCTAGTGAATGTTAGACAAACTCTTCCGCATGAAGAAGAGACTTGAATCAACAGAAACAAAAAAGAATATGCAGAACTCTTATGTAATATCAGTTTTCCTATATGCTAGTGGAATGTTATACAAAACTCTTCACGCATGAAGAAGAGACTTGAATCAACAGAAACAAAAGAATACTGAACTCTTATGTAATATCAGTCTTCCTATATGCTAGTGAATGTTATACAAACTCTTCACGCATGGAGAAGGGGAACTTGAATCAACAGAAACAAAAAAGAATACTGAACTCTTATGTAATATCAGTTTTCCTATATGCTGGTGAATGTTAGACAAACTCTCTTCACGCATGGAAGAAGAGACTTGAATCAACAGAAACAAAATACTGAACTCTTATGTAATATCAGTCTTCCTATATGCTAGTGAATGTTAGACAAACTCTTCACGCATGAAGAAGAGACTTGAATCAACAGAAACAAAAAAGAATACTGAACTCTTATGTAATATCAGTTTTCCTATATGCTAGTGAATGTTAGACAAACTCTTCACGCATGAAAGAAAGAACTTGAATCAACAGAAACAAAAAAGAATACTGAAATCTTATGTAATATCAGTTTTCCTATATACTAGTGAATGTTAAGACAAACTCTTCACGCATGAAGAAAGACTTGAATCAACAGAAACAAAAAAGAATACTGAACTCTTATGTAATATCAGTTTTCCTATATGCTAGTGAATGTTAGACAAACTCTTCACGCATGAAGAAGAGACTTGAATCAACAGAAACAAAAAAGAATACTGAACTCTTATGTAATATCAGTCTTCCTATATGCTAGTGAATGTTATACAAACTCTTCACGCATGAAGAAGAGACTTGAATCAACAGAAACAAAGAATACTGAACTCTTATGTAATATCAGTTTTCCTATATGCTAGTGAATGTTAGACAAACTCTTCACGCATGAAGAAGAGACTTGAATCAACAGAAACAAAAAAGGAAATACTGAACTCTTATAGTAATATCAGTTTTCCTATATGCTAGTGAATATTAGACAAACTCTTCACGCATGAAGAAGAGGAACTTGAATCAACAGAAACAAAAAAGAATACTGAACTCTTATGTAATATCAGTTTTCCTATATGCTAGTGAATGTTATACAAACTCTTCACGCATGAAGAAGAGACTTGAATCAACAGAAACAAAAAAGAATACTGAACTCTTATGTAATATCAGTTTTCCTATATGCTAGTGAATGTTATACAAACTCTTCACGCATGAAGAAGAGACTTGAATCAACAGAAACAAAAAAAGAAATACTGAACTCTTATGTAATATCAGTTTTCCTATATGCTAGTGAATGTTAGACAAACTCTTCACGCATGAAGAAGAGACTTGAATCAACAGAAACAAAAAAGAATACTGAACTCTTATGTAATATCAGTTTTCCTATATGTAGTGAATGTTAGACAAACTCTTCACGCATGAAGAAAGAACTTGAATCAACAGAAACAAAAAAGAATACTGAACTCTTATGTAATATCAGTCTTCCTATATGCTAGTGAATGGTAGACAAACTCTTCACGCATGAAGAAGAGACTTGAATCAACAGAAACAAAAAAGAATACTGAACTCTTATGTAATATCAGTTTTCCTATATGCTAGTGAATGTTAGACAAACTCTTCACGCATGAAGAAGAACTTGAATCAACAGAAACAAAAAAGAATACTGAACTCTTATGTAATATCAGTTTTCCTATATACTTTTAGTGAATGTTAGACAAACTCTTCACGCATGAAGAAGAGACTTGAATCAACAGACACAAAAACAATACTGAACTCTTATGTAATATCAGTCTTCCTATATGCTAGTGAATGTTAGACAAACTCTTCACGCATGAAGAAGAGACTTGAATCAACAGAAACAAAAAAGAATACTGAACTCTTATGTAATATCAGTTTTCCTATATGCTAGTGAATGTTAGACAAACTCTTCACGCATGAAGAAGAACTTGAATCAACAGAAACAAAAAAGAATACTGAACTCTTATGTAATATCAGTTTTCCTATATGCTAGTGAATGTTAGACAAACTCTTCACGCATGAAGAAGAGACTTGAATCAACAGAAACGAAAAAGAATACTGAACTCTTATGTAATATCAGTTTTCCTATATGTAGTGAACAAGCACAAACTCTTCAATAGACGAAGAAGAGACTTGAATCAACAGAAACAAAAAAGAATACTGAACTCTTATGTAATATCAGTTTTCCTATATGCTAGTGGAATGTTAGACAAACTCTTCACGCATGAAGAAGAGACTTGAATCAACAGAAACAAAAAGAATACTGAACTCTTATGTAATATCAGTCTTCCTATATGCTAGTGAATGTTTGACAAACTCTTCACGCATGAAGAAGAGACTTGAATCAACAGAAACAAAAAGAATACTGAACTCTTATGTAATATCAGTTTTCCTATATGCTAGTGAATGTTAGACAAACTTTCACGCATGAAGAAGAGACTTGAATCAACAGAAACAAAAAAGAATACTGAACTCTTATGTAATATCAGTCTTCCTATATGCTAGTGAATGTTTGACAAACTCTCACGCATGAAGAAGAGACTTGAATCAACAGAAACAAAAAAGAATACTGAACTCTTATGTAATATCAGTTTTCCTATATGCTAGTGAATGTTAGACAAACTCTTCACGCATGAAGAAGAGACTTGAATCAACAGAAAACAAAAAAGAATACTGAACTCTTATGTAATATCAGTCTTCCTATATGCTAGTGAATGTTAGACAAACTCTTCACGCATGAAGAAGAGACTTGAATCAACAGAAACAAAAAAGAATACTGAACTCTTATGTAATATCAGCTTCCTATATGCCAGTGAAATAGGACAACTCTTCACGCATGAAGAAGAGACTTGAATCAACAGAAACAAAAAAAGAATACTGAACTCTTATGTAATATCAGTCTTCCTATATGCCAGTGAAGTTAGACAACTCTTCACGCATGAAGAAGAGACTTGAATCAACAGAAACAAAAAAGAATACTGAACTCTTATGTAATATCAGTTTTCCCATATAAGTTAGTGAATGTTAGACAAACTCTTCACGCATGAAGAAGAGACTTGAATCAACAGAAACAAAAAGAATACTGAACTCTTATGTAATATCAGTCTTCCTATATGCCAGTGAATGTTAGACAACTCTTCATGCATGAAGAAGAGACTTGAATCAACAGAAACAAAAAAAGAATACTGAACTTCTATGTAATATCAGTCTTCCTATATGCTAGTGAATGTTTAGATAAACTCTTCACGCAGACTTGAATCAACAGAAACAAAAAAGAATACTGAACTCTTATGTAATATCAGTTTTCCTATATGCCAGTGAATTTTAGACAAACTCTTCACGCATGAAGAAGAGACTTGAATCAACAGAAACAAAAAAGCATACTGAACTCTTATGTAATATCAGTTTTCCTATATGCTAGTGAATGTTTGACAAACTCTTCACGCATGAAGAAGAGACTTGAATCAACAGAAACAAAAAAGAATACTGAACTCTTATGTAATATCAGTTTTCCTATATGCCAGTGAATTTTAGACAAACTCTTCACGCATGAAGAAGAGACTTGAATCAACAGAAACAAAAAAGAATACTGAACTCTTATGTAATATCAGTTTTCCTATATGCTAGTGAATGTTTGACAAACTCTTCACGCATGAAGAAGAGACTTGAATCAACAGAAACAAAAAAGAATACTGAACTCTTATGTAATATCAGTTTTCCTATATGCCAGTGAATTTTAGACAAACTCTTCACGCATGAAGAAGAGACTTGTATCAACAGAAACAAAAAAGAATACTGAACTCTTATGTAATATCAGTTTTCCTATATGCTAGTGAATGTTTGACAAACTCTTCACGCAGAAGAAGAGACTTCGAATCAACAGAAACAAAAAGAATACTGAACTCTTGTATAATATCAAGTCTTCCTATATACTAGTGAATGTTTGACAGAGAACTCTTCTTGTGTGAAGGAAAGAGACTTGAATCAACAGAAACAAAGAATACTGAACTCTTATGTAATATCGGTCTTCCTATATATGATGAATTTAGACAAACTCTTCACGCATGAAGAAAGAGACTTGAATCAACAGAAACAAAAAAGAATACTGAACTCTTATGTAATATCAGTCTATTTATATATGCCAGTGAATGTTAGACAAACTCTTCTGTGAAGAAGAACTTGAATCAGCCAGGAAACAAAAAGAATACTGAACTCTTATGTAATATAATTCTTCCTACTAACAATGGATATTTGACAAACTCTTCACGCATGAAGAAGACTTGAATCAACAGAAACAAAGAATACTGAACTCTTGTGTAATATCAGTCTTCTATATGCTAGTGAATGTTAGACAAACTCTTCCGCATGAAGGAAAGACTTAATCAACAGAAACAAAAAAATGGACTCTTATGTAATATCAGTTTTCCTATATGCTAGTGAATGTTTGACAAACTCTTCACGCATGAAGAAAGACTTGAATCAACAAGAAACAAAAAAATACTGAACTCTTATGTAATATCAGTCTTCCTATATGCTAGTGAATGTTTGACAAACTCTTCACGCAGAAGAAGAGACCGAATCAACAGAAACAAAAAAGTACTGAACTCTTATCACCAATATCAGTCTTCCTATATACTAGTGGGAATGTTTGACAAACTCTTCACGCATGAAGAAGAGACTTGAATCAACAGAAACAAAAAAGAATACTGAACTCTTATGTAATATCAGTCTTCTACCATGATGAAAGATATTAGACAAACTCTTCACGTGAAGAAGAGACAGATCAACAGAAACAAAGAATACTGAACTCTTGTATAATATCAGTCTTCCTATATGCTGATGAATAATGACAAACTCCTCTTCACGCATGAAGAAGGGCTGAATATGAAACAAAAAGAATACAGACTCTTAATATCAGGTCTTCTATATGCTAGTGGTGTTTAAACTTCACGCATGAAGGAAAGACTTGAATCAACAGAAACTAAAAAGAATACTGAACTCTTATGTAATATCAGTCTTCCTATGCTAGTGAATGTTTGACAAACTCTTCTTTCAACGCTGAAGAAGACTTGAATCAACAGAAACAAAAAAGAATACTGAACTCTTATGTAATATCGAGTCTTCTATAATACAAGTGAATGTTTGACAGCTCTTAGCACAGAGAAGAGACTTGAATCAACAGAAACAAAAAAGAATACTGAACTCTTATGTAATATCAGTCTTCCTATATGCTAGTGAATATTTGACAAAACTCTTCATGAAAGACTTGAATCAACAGAAACAAAAAAAGAATACTGAACTCTTATGTAATATCAGTCTTCCTATATGCCAGTGAATTTTAGACAAACTCTTCCATGAAGAAGAAACTTGAATCAACAGAAACAAAAAAGAATACTGAACTCTTATGTAATATCAGTTTTCCTATATGCTAGTGATTGTTGACAAACTCTTCATGAAGAAGAGACTTAAATCCGACAGAAACAAAAAAGAATACTGAACTCTTATGTAATATCCAAGATGTTCCATATATGCAAGTGAATATTGAATGAACACTTCTACATGAAGAAGACTCGAATCAACATAAACAAAAAGAATACTGAACTCTTATGTAATATCAGTTTCCTATATACTGGTAATTGACAAGACAAACTCTTTCACCACATAGAAGAAGAGACTTGTATCAACATAAACAAAAAAGAAATTGCTGAACTCTTATGTAATATCAGTCTTCCTATATGCTAGTGAATGTTTGACAAACTCTTCACCGCATGGAAAGACTGTATCAACCTCAACAAAAAGAATACTAAGACTCTTAGCTAGCAATACATCAGTTTCTATATATGAGTAGGTTATTGAATAGGCATCTTCACGCATGAAGAAGAGGAACTTCCAGATCAACAGAAACAAAAAAGAATACCAGACTCTTATGTAATATCAGTCTTCCCCTATCACTGGTGAATGTTTGACAAACTCTTTGAAGACGCAGAAGGGCTGTATCAACATAAACAAAAAAGAATACTGAACTCTTATGTAATATCAGTCTTCCTATATGCAAGTGAATGTTAGACAAACTCTTCACGCATGAAGAAGAGACTTGAATCAACAGAAATAAAAAAGAATACTGAACATATATCCAATATCAGTCTTCCTACTTTGAAGTGAATGTTAGACAAACACTTCACACATGGAGAGAAAGAGACTCGAATCAACAGAAACAAAAAGAAATGTGAACTACTTATGTAATATCTGAACACTATATGCTAGTGATTATTTAGACAAACTCTTCATGAAGAAGGAGACTTGAATCAACAGAAACAAAGAATACTGAACTCTTATGTAATATCAGTCTTCTCTGTCCCTGAAATGAATGTTAGACAAACACTTCACACATGAGAAGAGACTCGAATCAACAGAAACAAAAAAGAACACTGAACTCTTATGTAATATCAGTTTTCCTATATGCTAATGAATTGTTAGACAAACTCTTCACGCAGAAGAAGAGACAGATCAACAGAAACAAAAAAAGAGATACTGAACTCTTATGTAATATCAGTCTTCCTATATGCCAGTGAATATTAGACAAACTCTTCAACGCAGAAGAAGAGACTTGAATCAACAGAAACAAAAGAATACTGAACTCTTATGTAATATCAGGTTTTCTACCTGTATGCTAGTGAATGTTGAACCAAATAACTAGCATGAAGAAGAGACCGAATCAACAGAAACAAAGAATATGAACTCTTATGTAATATCAATCTTCTATATGCTGATGATTGTTAGACAAACTCTTCACGCATGAAGAAAGAGACTTGAATCAACAGAAACAAAAAAGAATACTGAACTCTTATGTATCCTCAGGTGTACCTATATGCAAGTGAATGTTAGACAAACACTTCACCCATGAAGAAAGGACTCGAATCACGCAAACAAAAAGAATACTGAACTCTTATGTAATATCAGTTTCCTACCTATGCTAGTGAAGTTGTTAGACTCAACTCTTCACGCATGGAAGAAGAACTTGAATCAACAGAAACAAAAAAGAATACCCAGAACTCTTATGTAATATCAATTTCCTATATGCTAGTGAATGTTAGACAAACTCTTCAACGCAGAGAAAGAAGACTTGATCAACGAGCAAAAAAGAATGTAGACTCTTATGTAATATCAGTCTTCCTATATGCCAGTGATTGTTAGACAAACTCTTCACGCATGAAGAAAGAACTTGAATCAACAGAAACAAAAAAGAATGCTGAACTCTTGTAATATCCAGTCTTCCTATATGCCAGTGAATGTTAGACAAACTCTTCACGCATGAAGAAGAGACTTGAATCAACAGAAACAAAAAGAGCTACACAGAACTCTTATGTAATATCAGTTTCCTATCTCACTGGTAGATGTTAGACAAACTCTTCACGCATGAAGGAAGAGACTTGAATCAGCAAACAAAAAAGAATACTGAACTCTTATGTAATATCAGTCTTCTATATGCCAGTGATTGTTAGACAAACTCTTCACATAGAACTGAATCAACAGAAACAAAAAAGAATACTGAACTCTTGTGTAATATCGATCTTCCTATATGCCAGTGATTGTTAGACAAACTCTTCACGCATGAAGAAGAGACTTGAATCAACAGAAACAAAAAAGAATACTGAACTCTTATATAATATCAGTCTTCCTATATGCTAGTGAATATTGAACAAACTCTTCACGCATGAAGAAGAGACTTAGTCAACAGAAACAAAAAGAACTCTACTGAACTCTTATGTAATAACTCAGTCTTCCTATATGCTAGTGAATGTTTGACAAACTCTTCACGCATGAAGAAGAGACTTGAATCAACAGAAACAAAAAAGAATATTTGAACTCTTATGTAATATCAGTCTTCCTATATGCCAGTGAATGTTAGACAAACTCTTCACGCATGAAAGAGACTTGAATCAACAGAAACAAAGGAATACTAGACTCTTATATATCAAAGAAGTTTTCCTATATGCCAGTGAATGTTAGACAAACTCTTCACGCAGAAGAAGACTTGAATCAACAGAAACAAAAAAGAATACTGAACTCTTATGTAATATCGGTCTTCCTATATGCTAGTGAATATGTTTGACAAACTCTTCACGCATGAAGAAGAGACTTGAATCAACAGAAACAAAAAAGAATACTGAACTCTTATGTAATATCAGTCTTCTGTGCACAGTGAATGTTAGACAAACTCTTCACGCAGAAGAAGAAGACTTGAATCAACAGAAACAAAAGAATACTGAACTCTTATGTAATATCAGTCTTCCTATATGCCAGTGAATGTTATACAAACTCTTCCATGAAGAAGGGAACTTGAATCTATACAGAAACAAAAAGAATACTGAACTCTTATGTAATATCAGTCTTCCTATGCCAGTGAATGTTAGACAAACTCTTCACGCATGAAGAAGAGACTTGAATCAACAGAAACAAAAAAGAATACTGAACTCTTATGTAATATCAGTCTTCCTATATGCCAGTGAATGTTAGACAAACTCTTCAACGCAGAAGAGACTTGAATCAACAAAAACAAAAAAAAAGAATACTGAAATCTTATGTAATATCAGTCTTCCTATATGCCCAGTGAATGTTATACAAACTCTTCACGCATGAAGAAGAGACTTGAATCAACAGAAACAAAAAAGAATACTGAACTCTTATGTAATATCAGTCTTCCTATATGCCAGTGAATGTTAGACAAACTCTTCACGCATGAAGAAAGAACTTGAATCAACAAACAAAAAAGATGTGAACTCTTATGTAATATCAGTCTTCCTATATGTAGTGAATGTTAGACAAACTCTTCACGCATGAAGAAAGAGACTTGAATCAACAGAAACAAAAAAAAATATGAACTCTTATGTAATATCAGTCTTCCTATGCTAGTGAATGCTGACAAACTCTTCACGCATGAAGAAGAACTTGAATCAACAGAAACAAAAAAAGAATACTGAACTCTTATGTAGTATCAGTCTTCCTATATGCTAGGTGAATATTGAACAAACTCTTCACGCATGAAGAAGAACTTGAATCAGCAAACAAAGAGAATACTGAACTCTTATGTAATATCAGTCTTCCTATATGCTAGTGAATGTTTGACAAAACTCTTCATGAAAGAGACTTGAATCAACAGAAACAAAAAGGAATACTGAACTCTTATGTAACTATCAGTCTTCCTATATGCCAATGAATGTTAGACAAACTCTCCACGCATGAAAGAAGAGACTTGAATCAACAGAAACAAAGGAATACTTTGAACTCTTATGTAATATCAGTTTTCCCCTATATATGATGAATGTTAGACAAACTCTTCACGCATGAAGAAGAGACTTGAATCAACAAGAAACAAGAATACTACTGAACTCTTATGTAATATCAGTCTTCCTATATGCTAGTGAATGTTAGACAAACTCTTCACGCAGAAGAGAAGCTTGAATCAACAGAAACAAAAAAGAATACTGAACTCTTATGTAATATCAGTCTTCCTATATGCTAGTGAATGTTGACAAACTCTTCACGCATGAAGAAGAAGACTTGAATATTGCAGAAACAAAAAGAATACTGAACTCTTATGTAACTATCAGTCTTCCTATATGCTAGTGAATGTTAAGACAAACTCTTCACGCATGAAGAAGAGACTTGAATCAACAGAAACAAAAAACAATACTGAACTCTTATGTAATATCAGTCTTCCTATATGCTAGTGAATGTTTGACAAACTCTTCACGCATGAAGAAGAACTTGAATCAACAGGAAACAAAAGAATATACTGAACTCTTATGTAATATCAGTGCTTTTCCTATATGCTAGTGAATGTTTGACAAAGCTCTTCATATGAAGAAGAGACTTGAATCAACAGAAACAAAAAAGAATACTGAACTCTTATATAATATCAACAGTCTTCTATATGCTAGTGAATGTTTGACAAACTCTTCACGCAAGAAGAAGAAGACTTGAATCAACAAAAACAAAAAAGAATACTGAACTCTTATGTAATATCAGTCTTCCTATATGCTAGTGAAGGTTTGACAAACTCTTCACGCATGAAGAAGAGACTTGAATCAACAGAAACAAAAAAGAATACTGAACTCTTATGTAATATCAGTCTTCCTATATGCTAGTGAATGTTTGACAAACTCTTCACGCATGAAGAAGAGACTTGAATCAACAGAAACAAAAAAGAATACTGAACTCTTATGTAATATCAGTCTTCCTATATGCTAGTGAATGCTTTGACAAACTCTTCACGCATGAAGAAGAGACTTGTATCAACATAAACAAAAAAGAATACTGAACTCTTATGTAATATCAGTTTTCCTATATGCTAGTGATTGTTAGACAAACTCTTCACGCATGAAGAAGAGAATGAATCAACAGAAACAAAAAAAAGAATACTGAACTCTTATGTAATATCAGTCTTCCTATATGCTAGTGAATGTTTGACAAACTTCTTTCAAGCATGAAGAAGAGACTTGTATCAACATAAACAAAAAAGAATACTGAACTCTTATGTAATATCAGTCTTCCTATATGCCAGTGAATGTTAGACAAACTCTTCACGCATGAAGAAGAGACTTGAATCAACAGAAACAAAAAAGAATACTGAACTCTTATGTAATATCAGCTCTTCCTATATGCTAGTGAATGTTTGACAAACTCTTCACGCATGAAGAAGAGACTTGAATCAACAGAAACAAAAAAGAATACTGAACTTTATGTAATATCAGTTTTCCTATATGCTAGTGATTGTTAGACAAACTCTTCACGCATGAAGAAGAGACTCTGAATCAACAGAAACAAAAAAAAGAATACTGAACTCTTATGTAATATCAGTCTTCCTATATGCTAGTGAATGTTAGACAAACTCTTCACGCATGAAGAAGAGGCTTGAATCAACAGAAACAAAAAAGAATACTGAACTCTTATGTAATATCAGTCTTCCTATATGCTAGTGAATAAATGACAAACTCTTCACGCATGAAGAAGAGACTTGAATCAACAGAAACAAAAAGAATACTGAACTCTTATGTAATATCAGTCTTCCTATATGCTAGTGAATGTTAGACAAACTCTTCACGCATGAAGAAGAGACTTGAATCAACAGAAACAAAAAACAATACTGAACTCTTATGTAATATCGTCCATATGCTAGTGAATGTTTGACAAACTCTTCACGCATGAAGAAGAGACTTGAATCAACAGAAACAAAAAGAATACTGAACTCTTATGTAATATCAGTCTTCCTATATGCTAGTGAATGTTTGACAAACTCTTCACGCATGAAGACTTGAATCAACAGAAACAAAAAAGAATACTGAACTTTATGTAATATCAGTCTTCCTATATGCTAGTGAATGTTTGACAAACTCTTCACGCATGAAGAAGAGACTTGAATCAACAGAAACAAAAAAGAATACTGAACTCTTATGTAATATCAGTCTTCCTATATGCTAGTGAAGGTTTGACAAACTCTTCACGCATGAAGAAGAGACTTGAATCAACAGAAACAAAAAAGAATACTGAACTCTTATGTAATATATCAGTCTTCCTATATGCTAGTGAATGTTTGACAAACTCTTCACGCATGAAGAAGAGACTTGAATCAACAGAAACAAAAAAGAATACTGAACTCTTATGTAATATCAGTCTTCCTATATGCTAGTGAATGTTTGACAAACTCTTCACGCATGAAGAAAGAGACTTGTATCAACATAAACAAAAAAGAATACTGAACTCTTATGTAATATCAGTTTTCCTATATGCTAGTGATTGTTAGACAAACTCTTCCGCATGAAGAAGAGACTTGAATCAACAGAAACAAAAAAGAATACTGAACTCTTATGTAATATCAGTCTTCCTATATGCTAGTGAATGTTTGACAAACTCTTCAAGCATGAAGAAGAGACTTGTATCAACATAAACAAAAAAGAATACTGAACTCTTATGTAATATCAGTCTTCCTATATGCCAGTGAATGTTAGACAAACTCTTCACGCATGAAGAAGAGACTTGAATCAACAGAAACAAAAAAGAATACTGAACTCTTATGTAATATCAGTCTTCCTATATGCTAGTGAATGTTTGACAAACTCTTCACGCATGAAGAAGAGACTTGAATCAACAGAAACAAAAAAGAATACTGAACTCTTATGTAATATCAGTTTTCCTATATGCTAGTGATTGTTAGACAAACTCTTCACGCAGAAGAAAGAGACTTGAATCAGCAGAAACAAAGAATACTGAACTCTTATGTAATATCAGTCTTCCTATATGCTAGTGAATGTTTGACAAACTCTTCAAGCATGAAGAAGAGACTTGTATCAACATAAACAAAAAAGAATACTGAACTCTTATGTAATATCAGTCTTCCTATATATGATGAATGTTAGACAAACTCTTCACGCATGAAGAAAGAAAGACTTGAATCAACAGAAACAAAAAAGAATACATGAACTCTTATGTAATATCAGTCTTCCTATATGCAAGTGAATGTTAGACAAACACTTCACACATGAAGAAAGAGACTCGAATCAACAGAAACAAAAAAGAATACTGAACTCTTATGTAATATCAGTTTTCCTATATGCTAGTGATTGTTAGACAAACTCTTCACGCATGAAGAAGAGACTTGAATCAACAAGAAACAAAAAAGAATACTGAACTCTTATGTAATATCAGTCTTCCTATATGCAAGTGAATGTTAGACAAACACTTCACACATGAAGAAAGAACTCGAATCAACAAGAAACAAAAAAGAATACTGAACTCTTATGTAATATCAGTTTTACTATATGCTAGTGATTGTTAGACAAACTCTTCACGCATGAAGAAGAGACTTGAATCAACAGAAACAAAAAAGAATACTGAACTCTTATGTAATATCAGTCTTCCTATATGCCAGTGAATGTTAGACAAACTCTTCACGCATGAAGAAGAGACTTGAATCAACAGAAACAAAAAAGAATACTGAACTCTTATGTAATATCAGTTTTCCTATATGCTAGTGAATGTTAGACAAACTCTTCACGCATGAAGAAGAGACTTGAATCAACAGAAACAAAAAAGAATACTGAACTCTTATGTAATATCAGTCTTCCTACATGCCAGTGATTGTTAGACAAACTCTTCACGCATGAAGAAGAGACTTGAATCAACAGAAACAAAAAAGAATACTGAACTCTTATGTAATATCAGTCTTCCTATATGCAAGTGAATGTTAGACAAACACTTCACACATGAAGAAGAGACTCGAATCAACAGAAACAAAAAAGAATACTGAACTCTTATGTAATATCAGTTTTCCTATATGCTAGTGATTGTTAGACAAACTCTTCACGCATGAAGAAGAGACTTGAATCAACAGAAACAAAAAAGAATACTGAACTCTTATGTAATATCAGTTTTCCTATATGCTAGTGAATGTTAGACAAACTCTTCACGCATGAAGAAGAGACTTGAATCAACAGAAACATAAAAGAATACTGAACTCTTATGTAATATCAGTCTTCCTATATGCCAGTGAATGTTAGACAAACTCTTCACGCATGAAGAAGAGACTTGAATCAACAGAAACAAAAAAGAATACTGAACTCTTATGTAATATCAGTTTTCCTATATGCCAGTGATTGTTAGACAAACTCTTCACGCATGAAGAAGAGACTTGAATCAACAGAAACAAAAAAGAATACTGAACTCTTATGTAATATCAGTCTTCCTATATGCCAGTGATTGTTAGACAATCTCTTCACGCATGAAGAAGAGACTTGAATCAACAGAAACAAAAAAGAATACTGAACTCTTATGTAATATGAGTCTTCCTATATGCAAGTGAATGTTAGACAAACACTTCACACATGAAGAAGAGACTCGAATCAACAGAAACAAAAAAGAATACTGAACTCTTATGTAATATCAGTTTTCCTATATGCCAGTGATTGTTAGACAAACTCTTCACGCATGAAGAAGAGACTTGAATCAACAGAAACAAAAAAGAATACTGAACTCTTATGTAATATCAGTTTTCCTATATGCTAGTGATTGTTAGACAAACTCTTCACGCATGAAGAAGAGACTTGAATCAACAGAAACAAAAAAGAATACTGAACTCTTATGTAATATCAGTTTTCCTATATGCTAGTGAATATTAGACAAACTCTTCACGCATGAAGAAGAGACTTGAATCAACAGAAACAAAAAAGAATACTGAACTCTTATGTAATATCAGTCTTCCTATATGCCAGTGATTGTTAGACAAACTCTTCACGCATGAAGAAGAGACTTGAATCAACAGAAACAAAAAAGAATACTGAACTCTTATGTAATATCAGTCTTCCTATATGCAAGTGAATGTTAGACAAACACTTCACACATGAAGAAGAGACTCGAATCAACAGAAACAAAAAAGAATACTGAACTCTTATGTAATATCAGTTTTCCTATATGCTAGTGATTGTTAGACAAACTCTTCACGCATGAAGAAGAGACTTGAATCAACAGAAACAAAAAAGAATACTGAACTCTTATGTAATATCAGTCTTCCTGTATGCCAGTGAATGTTAGACAAACTCTTCACGCATGAAGAAGAGACTTGAATCAACAGAAACAAAAAAGAATACTGAACTCTTATGTAATATCAGTCTTCCTATATGCCAGTGATTGTTAGACAATCTCTTCACGCATGAAGAAGAGACTTGAATCAACAGAAACAAAAAAGAATACTGAACTCTTATGTAATATCAGTCTTCCTATATGCAAGTGAATGTTAGACAAACACTTCACACATGAAGAAGAGACTCGAATCAACAGAAACAAAAAAGAATACTGAACTCTTATGTAATATCAGTTTTCCTATATGCCAGTGATTGTTAGACAAACTCTTCACGCATGAAGAAGAGACTTGAATCAACAGAAACAAAAAAGAATACTGAACTCTTATGTAATATCAGTTTTCCTATATGCTAGTGATTGTTAGACAAACTCTTCACGCATGAAGAAGAGACTTGAATCAACAGAAACAAAAAAGAATACTGAACTCTTATGTAATATCAGTTTTCCTATATGCTAGTGAATATTAGACAAACTCTTCACGCATGAAGAAGAGACTTGAATCAACAGAAACAAAAAAGAATACTGAACTCTTATGTAATATCAGTCTTCCTATATGCCAGTGATTGTTAGACAAACTCTTCACGCATGAAGAAGAGACTTGAATCAACAGAAACAAAAAAGAATACTGAACTCTTATGTAATATCAGTCTTCCTATATGCAAGTGAATGTTAGACAAACACTTCACACATGAAGAAGAGACTCGAATCAACAGAAACAAAAAAGAATACTGAACTCTTATGTAATATCAGTTTTCCTATATGCTAGTGATTGTTAGACAAACTCTTCACGCATGAAGAAGAGACTTGAATCAACAGAAACAAAAAAGAATACTGAACTCTTATGTAATATCAGTCTTCCTGTATGCCAGTGAATGTTAGACAAACTCTTCACGCATGAAGAAGAGACTTGAATCAACAGAAACAAAAAAGAATACTGAACTCTTATGTAATATCAGTCTTCCTATATGCTAGTGAATGTTAGACAAACTCTTCACGCATGAAGAAGAGACTTGAATCAACAGAAACAAAAAAGAATACTGAACTCTTATGTAATATCAGTCTTCCTATATGCCAGTGAATGTTAGACAAACTCTTCACGCATGAAGAAGAGACTTGAATCAACAGAAACAAAAAAGAATACTGAACTCTTATGTAATATCAGTCTTCCTATATGCTAGTGAATGTTAGACAAACTCTTCACGCATGAAGAAGAGACTTGAATCAACAGAAACAAAAAACAATACTGAACTCTTATGTAATATCAGTCTTCCTATATGCCAGTGAATGTCAGACAAACTCTTCAAGCATGAAGAAGAGACTTGAATCAACAGAAACAAAAAAGAATACTGAACTCTTATGTAATATCAGTCTTCCTATATGCTAGTGAATGTTAGACAAACTCTTCACGCATGAAGAAGAGACTTGAATCAACAGAAACAAAAAAGAATACTGAACTCTTATGTAATATCAGTCTTCCTATATGCTAGTGAATGTTAGACAAACTCTTCATGCATGAAGAAGAGACTTGAATCAACAGAAACAAAAAAGAATACTGAACTCTTATGTAATATCAGTCTTCCTATATGCTAGTGAATGTTTGACAAACTCTTCACGCATGAAGAAGAGACTTGAATCAACAGAAACAAAAAACAATGCTGAACTCTTATGTAATATCAGTCTTCCTATATGCTAGTGAATGTTTAAACAACTCTTCACGCATGAAGAAGAGACTTGAATCCAATAGAAACAAAAAAGAATACTGAACTCTTATGTAATATCAGTCTTCCTATATGCAAGTGAATGTTAGACAAACACTTCACATGAAAGAAGAAATTTCGAATCAACAGAAACAAAAAAGAATACTGAACTCTTATGTAATATCAGTCTTCCTATATGCTGATGAATGTTAGACAAACTCTTCACGCATGAAGAAGAACTTGAATCAACAGAAACAAAAAAGAATACTGAACTCTTATGTAATATCAGTCTTCCTATATGCCAGTGAATGTTAGACCAAGCTCTTCACGCATGAAAGAAGAGCTGAATCAACAGAAACAAAAGAATACTGAACTCTTATGTAATATCAATTAGCCTTCCTATATGCTAGTGAATGTTAGACAAACTCTTCACGCATGAAGAGACTTGAATCAACAGAAACAAAAAAGAATACTGAACTCTTATGTAATATCAGTCTTCCTATATGCCAGTGAATTTTAGACAAACTCAACATGAAGAAGAACTTGAATCAACCAAAACAAAAAAGAATACTACAGACTCTTATGTAATATCAATCTTCCTATATGCTAGTGAATGTTTGACAAACTCTTCACGCATGAAGAAGAGACTTGAATCAACAGAAACAAAAAGAATACTGAACTCTTATGTAATATCAGTCTTCCTATATGCTAGGCAAATGTTGACAAGCTCTTCACGCATGAGAGAGAGACTTGAATCAACAGAAACAAAGAATACTGAACTCTTATCCAGTCTTCCTATATGCCAGTGAATTTTAGACAAACTCTTCACGCAGAAGAAGAGACTTGAATCAACAGAAACAAAAAAGAATACTGAACTCTTATATAATATCAGTTTTCCTATATGCTAGTGATTGTTAGACAAACTCTTCACGCATGAAGGAAAAGAGACTTGAATCAGCAAACAAAAAGAATACTGAACTCTTATGTAATATCAGTCTTCCTATATGCCAGTGAATGTTAGACGAGCTCTTCACCATGAAGAAGAGACTTGAATCAACAGAAACAAAAAAGAATACTGAACTCTTATGTAATATCAGTTTTCCTATATGCTAGTGATTGTTAGACAAACTCTTCACGCATGAAGAAGAGACTTGAATCAACAGAAACAAAAAAGAATACTGAACTCTTATGTAATATCAGTCTTCCTATATGCTAGTGAATGTTAGACAAACTCTTCACGCATGAAAGAAGAGACTTGAATCAACAGAAACAAAAGAATACTGAACTCTTATGTAATATCAGTCTTCCTATATGCAAGTGAATGTTAGACAAACACTTCACGCATGAAGAAGACTCGAATCAACAGAAACAAAAAGGAATACTGAACTCTTATGTAATATCAGTTTCTATATGCTAGTGATTGTTAGACAAACTCTTCACGCATGAAGAAGAGACTTGAATCAACAGAAACAAAAAAGAATACTGAACTCTTATGTAATATCAGTCTTCCTATATGCAAGTGAATGTTAGACCAGCACTTCACATGAAGAAGAGACTCGAATCAACAGAAACACAAAGAGATACTGAACTCTTGTAATATCAGTTTTCCTATATGCTAGTGATTGTTAGACAAACTCTTCACGCATGAAGAAGAACTGAATCAACAGAAACAAAAAACAATACTGAACTCTTATGTAATATCAGTCTTCCTATATGCTAGTAAGTTGTTAGACAAACTCTTCACGCATGAAGACAGATCAACAAGGAAACAAAAAAGAATACTGAACTCTTATGTAATATCAGTCTTCCTATATGCTAGTGAATGTTAGACAAACTCTTCATGCATGAAGAGACTGAATCAACAGAAACAAAAAAGAATACTGAACTCTTATGTAATATCAGTCTTCCTATGCTAGTGAATGTTTGACAAACTCTTCACGCATGAAGAAGAGACTTGAATCAACAGAAACAAAAAACAATACTGAACTCTTATGTAATATCAGTCTTCCTATATGCTAGTGAATGTTTGACAAACTCTTCACGAAGAAAGACTTGAATCAACAGAAACAAAAAAGAATACTGAACTCTTATGTAATATCAGTCTTCCTATATGCAAGTGAATTAATGAACAAACACTTCACACATGAAGAAGAGACTCAGAATCAACAGAAACAAAAAAGAATACTGAACTCTTATGTAATATCAGTCTTCCTATATGTAGTGAATGTTAGACAAACTCTTCACGCATGAAGAAGAGAACTTGAATCAACAGAAACAAAAAAGAATACTGAACTCTTATGTAATATCAGTCTTCCTATATGCCAGTGAATGTTAGACAAACACTTCACGCATGAAGAAGAGACTTGAATCAACAGAAACAAAAAAGAATACTGAACTCTTATGTAATATCAGTCTTCCTATATGCTAGTGAATGTTAGACAAACTCTTCACGCATGAAGAAGAGACTTGAATCAACAGAAACAAAAAAGAATACTGAACTCTTGTAATATCAGTCTTCCTATATGCCAGTGAATTTTAGACAAACTCTTCACGCATGAAGAAGGAACTTGAATCAACAGAAACAAAAAAGAATACTGAACTCTTATGTAGTATCAGTCTTCCTATATGCTAGTGAATGTTTGACAAACTCTTCACGCATGAAGAAGAGACTTGAATCAACAGAAACAAAAAAGAATACTGAACTCTTATGTAATATCAGTCTTCCTATATGCTAGTGAATGTTTGACAAACTCTTCCGCAGAAGAAGAAGACTGAATCAACAGAAACAAAAAAGAGAATACTGAACTCTTATGTAATATCAGTCTTCTATATGCCAGTGAATTTTAGACAGCTCTTACAACGCAGAAGAGAGAACTGAATCAACAGAAGCAAAGAATACTGAACTCTTATGTAATATCAGTTTTCCTATATACTAAGTAGGTGGTGAATAAGCTCTTCATACATGAAGAAGACTTCAGATCATGAGAAACAAAAGAATACTGAACTCTTATGTAAACTATCAGTCTTCCTATATGCCAGTGAATGTTAGACAAACTCTTCACGCATGAAGAAGGAACTGAATCAACAGAAACAAAAAGAATACTGAACTCTTATGTAATATCAGTTTTCCTATATGCTAGTGATTGTTAGACAAACTCTTCACGCATGAAGAAGAGACTTGAATCAACAGAAACAAAAAAGAATACTGAACTCTTATGTAATATCAGTCTTCCTATATGCTAGTGAATGTTAGACAAACTCTTCGTAGGAAGAAAGGAGACTTGAATCAACAGAAACAAAGAATACTGAACTCCTTATGTAATATCAGTCTTCCTATATGCAAGTGAATATTGAACAAAACGCTTCACGCATGAAAGAAGAGACTCGAATCAGCAGAAACAAAAAAGAATACTGAACTCTTATGTAATATCAGTTTTCCTATATGCTAGTGATTGTTAGACAAACTCTTCACGCATGAAGAAGAGACTTGAATCAACAGAAACAAAAAAGAATACTGAACTCTTATGTAATATCAGTCTTCCTATATGCAAGTGAATGTTAGACAAACACTTCACACATGAAGAAGAGACTCGAATCAACAGAAACACAAAAGAATACTGAACTCTTATGTAATATCAGTTTTCCTATATGCTAGTGATTGTTAGACAAACTCTTCACGCATGAAGAAGAGACTTGAATCAACAGAAACAAAAAACAATACTGAACTCTTATGTAATATCAGTCTTCCTATATGCCTTTTAAGTGATTGTTAGACAAGCTCTTCACGCATGAAGAAGAGACTTGAATCAACAAGGAAACAAAAAAGAATACTGAACACTTATGTAATATCAGTCTTCCTATATGCTAGTGAATGTTAGACAAACTCTTCACGCATGAAGAAGAGACTTGAATCAACAGAAACAAAAAACAATACTGAACTCTTATGTAATATCAGTCTTCCTATATGCTAGTGAATGTTAGACAAAGCTCACCACGCATGAAGAAGGAACTTGAATCAACAGAAACAAAAAGAAATACTGAACTCTTATGTAATATCAGTCTTCCTATATGCCAGTGAATGTTAGACAAACTCTTCACGCATGAAGAAGAGACTTGAATCAACAGAAACAAAAAAGAATACTGAACTCTTATGTAATATCAGTTTTTCTATATGCTAGTGAATGTTATACAAACTCTTCAAGCATGAAAGAAGAGACTTGAATCAACAGAAACAAAAAAGAATACTGAACTCTTATGTAATATCAGTCTTCCTATATGCTAGTGAATGTTAGACAAACTCTTCACGCATGAAGAAGGAACTTGAATCAACAGAAACAAAGAATACTGAACTCTTATGTAATATCAGTCTTCCTATATGCTAGTGAATGTTAGACAAACTCTTCACGCATGAAGAAGAAGACTTGAATCAACAGAAACAAAAGAATACTGAACTCTTATGTAATATCAGTCTTCCTATATACCCAGTGAATGTTAGACAAACTCTTCACGCATGAAGAAGAGGAACTTGAATCAACAGAAACAAAAAAGAATACTGAACTCTTATGTAATATCAGTTTTCCTATATGCTAGTGAATGTTATACAAACTCTTCAAGCATGAAGAAGAGACTTGAATCAACAGAAACAAAAAAGAATACTGAACTCTTATGTAATATCAGTCTTCCTATATGCTAGTGAATGTTAGACGACTCTTCAAGCATGAAGAAGAGACTTGAATCAACAGACACAAAAAGGAATACCTGAACTCTTATGTAATATCAGTTTTCCTATATACTGATGAATGTTAGACAAACTCTTCACGCATGAAGAAGAGACAACAAAAGATCAGCAAAGAACAAAAAAAGAATACTGAACTCTTATGTAATATCAGTCTTCCTATATGCTAGTGAATGTTAGACAAACTCTTCACGCATGAAGAAGGAACTTGAATCAACAGAAACAAAAAAGAATACTGAACTCTTATGTAATATCAGTCTTCCTATATGCCAGTGAATGTTAGACAAACTCTTCAAGCATGAAGAAAGAAGAGACTTGAATCAACAGACACAAAAAGGAATACTGAACTCTTATGTAATATCAGTTTTCCTATATACTAGTGAAGATATTAGACAAACTCTTCACGCATGAAGAAAGAACTTGAATCAACAGAAACAAAAAAGAATGTGAACTCTTATGTAATATCAGTCTTCCTATATGCTAGTGAATGTTAGACAAACTCTTCACGCATGAAGAAGAACTTGAATCAACAGAAACAAAAAACAATACTGAGCTCTTATGTAATATCAGTCTTCCTATATGCTAGTGATTGTTAGACAAACTCTTCACGCATGAAAGAAGAACTTGAATCAACAGAAACAAAAAAGAATATCTGAACTCTTATGTAATATCAGTCTTCCTATATGCTAGTAGATATTGAATAGAAACTCTTCCGCATGAAGAAGAGACTTGAATCAACAGAAACAAAAAAGAATACTGAGCTCACTTATGTAATATCAAGTCTTCTATATGCTAGTGAATGTTAGACAAACTCTTCACATGAAGAAAGAACTTGAATCAACAGAAACAAAAAAGAATACTGAACTCTTATGTAATATCAGTCTTCCTATATGCTGGTGAATGTTAGACAAACTCTTCACAGCAGAAGAAGAAACTTGAATCAACAGAAACAAAAAAGAATACTGAACTCTGTAATATCAGTCATGTTCCTATATGCTAGTGAATGTTAGACAAGCTCTTCACGCATGAAGAAGAGACTTGAATCAACAGAAACAAAAAAGAATAGAACTCTTATGTAATATCAGTCTTCCTATATGCTAGTGAATATTGCCTGACTCTTCAAGCATGAAGAAGAGACTTGAATCAACAGAAACAAAAAAGAATACTGAACTCTTATGCTGCAATATGGTCTTCCTATGTACTGATAGATATTAGACAAACTCTTCGCATGAAGAGAAAGACTTGAATCAACAGAAACAAAAAAGAATACTGAACTCTTATGTAATATCGGTTTTCCTGTATGCCAGTGTGAATGGTAGACAAACTCTTCATAGCAGAAGAGACTTGAATCAACAGAAACAAAAGAATACTGAGGCTTCTTATGTAATATCAGTCTTCCTATATGCTCGTGAATGTTAGACAAACTCTTCAAGCATGAAGAAGAGACTTTGAATCAACAGAAACAAAAAGAATACTGAACTCTTATGTAATATCAGTCTTCCTATATGCCAGTGAATGTTAGACAAACTCTTCACGCATGAAAGAAGAAGAGACTTAGATCAACAGAAACAAAGAATACTGAACTCTTATGTAATATATCAGTTTTCCTATGCTAGTGAATGTTGACAAACTCTTGCATGAAGAAGAGACTTGAATCAACAGAAACAAAAAAGAATACTGAACTCTTATGTAATATCAGTCTTCCTATATGCTAAAGAATGTTAGACAAACTCTTCACGCATGAAGAAGAGACTTGAATCAACAGAAACAAAAAAGAATACTGAACTCTTATGTAGCTATCAAGTCTTCCTATATGCCAGTGAATGTTGAATAGCTCTTCAGCATGAAGAACTTGAATCAACAGACACAAAGGAATACTGAACTCTTATGTAATATCAGTTTTTCCTATATACTAGTGAATGTTAGACAAACTCTTCCATGAAGAAGAGACTTGAATCAACAGAAACAAGGAATACTGAACTCTTATGTAATATCAGTCTTCCTATATGCTAGTGAATGTTAGACAAACTCTTCACGCATGAAGAAGAGACTTGAATCAACAGAAACAAAAAAGAATACTGAACTCTTATGTAATATCAGTCTTCCTATATGCTAGTGAATGTTAGACAAACTCTTCATAGCATGAAGGAACAGATCAACATATCTTTGAACTCTTATGTAATATCAGTCTTCCTATATGCCAGTGGATATTGAACAAACTCTTCAGCATGAAAGAAGAGACTTGAATCAACAGACACAAAGATCTGAACTCTTATGTAATATCAGTTTTCTTATATACTAGTGAATGTTAGACAAACTCTTCATGAAGAAGGAGACTTGAATCAACAGACACAAAAAGGAATACTGAACTCTTATGTAATATCAGTTTTCCTATATACTAGTGAATATTGAGCAAACTCTTCAAGCATGAAGAAGAGACTTGAATCAACAGACACAAAAAGGAATATGAACTCTTATATGAATATCAGTTTTCTATATACTAGTGAATAGTAGACAAACTCTTCACGCATGAAGAAGAGACTTGAATCAACAGAAACAAAAAAGAATACTGAACTCTTATGTAATATCAGTCTTCCTATATGCCAGTGAATGTTATACAAACTCTTCATGAAGAAGACTTAGATCAACAGAAACAAAGAATACTGAACTCTTATGTAATATCAGTCTTCCTATAATATGACTGAATTGTTAGACAGCTCTTCACTTTTAAGAAGAGACTTGAATCAACAGAAACAAAAAAGAATACTGAACTCTTATGTAATATCAGTCTTCCTATATGCCAGTGAATGTTAGACAAACTCTTCAAGCATGAAGAAGAGACTTGAATCAACAGACACAAAAAGGAATACTGAACTCTTATGTAATATTAGTTTTCCTATATATAGTGAATGTTAGACAAACTCTTCAACAGAGAGAGAATTTGAATCAACAGACACAAAAGAATACTGAACTCTTGTATAATATCAGTTTTCCTATATACTAGTGAATGTTAGACAAACTCTTCACGCATGAAGAAGAGACTTGAATCAACAGGCACAAAAAGGAATACTGAACTCTTATCTATAATATCAATTTTCCTATATACTAATCTAGATATTGAATAACTCTTCCAAGCATGAAGAAGAGACTTGAATCAACAGACACAAAAGAATACTGAACTCTTATGTAATATCAGTTTTCCTATATGCTGGTAGATAGACAAACTCTTCAAGCATGAAGAAGAGACTTGAATCAACGTTTAAAAGATACTGAATATATGTAATATCAGTTTTCCTATATACTAGTGAATGTTAGACAAACTCTTCAAGCATGAGAAGGAGAAAGAGACTTGAATCAACAGACACAAAAAGGAATACTGAACTCTTATGTAATATCAGTTTTCCTATATACTAGTGAATATTAGACAAACTCTTCAAGCATGAAGAAGAGACTTGAATCCAACAGACACAAAAGAGAATACTGAACTCTTATGTAATATCAGTTTTCCTATATACTAGTGAATGTTAGACAAACTCTTCACGCATGAAGAAGAGACTTGAATCAACAGACACAAAGGAATACTGAACTCTTATGTAATATCAGTTTTCCTATATACTAGTGAATGTTAGACAAACTCTTCAAGCATGAAGAAAGAGACTTGAATCAACAGACACAAAGAATACTAGAACTCTTATGTAATATCAGTTTTCCTATATGCTGAGCAAAGATATTAGACAAACTCTTCAAGCATGAAGAAGAACTTGAATCAACAGACACAAAAAGGAATACTGAACTCTTATGTAATATCAAGTTTTCCTGTACTGATGAAATGTTAGACAAACTCTTTAAGCATGAAGAAGAGACTTGAATCAACAGACACAAAAAGGAATGCTAACTCTTATGTAATATCAGTTTTCCTATATACTGGTGAATGTTAGACAAACTCTTCATGAAGAAGAGACTTGAATCAACAGAAACAAAAAGAATACTGAACTCTTATGTAATATCAGTCTTCCTATATGCTACAGTGATTGTTAGACAAACTCTTCACGCATGAAGAAGACTTGATCAACAGAAACAAAAAAGAATACTGAACTCTTATGTAATATCAGTCTTCCTATATGCTAGTGATTGTTAGACAAACTCTTCATGAAGAAAGACTTGAATCAACAGAAACAAAAAAGAATACTGAACTCTTATGTAATATCAGTCTTCCTATATGCAGTGAATGTTAGACAAACTCTTCACGCATGAAGAAGAGACTTGAATCAACAGAAACAAAAAAGAATACTGAACTCTTATGTAATATCAGTCTTCCTATATGCCAGTGAATGTTAGACAAACTCTTCACGCATGAAGAAGAGACTTGAATCAACAGAAACAAAAAAGAATATGAACTCTTATGTAATATCAGTTTTCCTATATGCTAGTGAATGTTAGACAAACTCTTCACGCATGAAGAAGAGACTTGAATCAACAGAAACAAAAAAGAATACTGAACTCTTATGTAATATCAGTCTTCCTATATGCTAGTGAATGTTAGACAAACTCTTCAAGCATGAAGAAGAGACTTGAATCAACAGACACAAAGGAATACTGAACTCTTATGTAATATCAGTTTTCCTATATGCTAGTGAATGTTAGACCAAACTCTTCACGCATGAAAGAAGAGAGACTTGAATCAACAGAAACAAAAAAGAATACTGAACTCTTATGTAATATCAGGTCTTCCTATATGCCAGTGAGATATTAGACAAACTCTTCAAGCATGAAGAAGAGACTTGAATCAACAGACACAAAGAATGAACTCTTATGTCGTTTTCCTATATACTAGTGAATGTTAGACAAACTCTTCAAGCATGAAGAAGAGACTTGAATCAACAGACACAAAAAGGAATACTGAACTCTTATGTAATATCAGTTTTCCTATATACTAGTGAATGTTAGACAAAGCTCTGCATGAAGAAGAGACTTGAATCAACAGAAACAAAAAAGAATACTGAACTCTTATGTAATATCAGTCTTCCTATATGCCAGTGAATGTTAGACAAACTCTTCAAGCATGAAGAAGAGACTTGAATCAACAGACACAAAAAGGAATACTGAACTCTTATGTAATATCAGTTTTCTATATACTAGTGAATGTTAGACAAACTCTTCACGCATGAAGAAGAGACTTGAATCAACAGAAACAAAAAAGAATACTGAACTCTTATGTAATATCAGTCTTCCTATATGCCAGTGAATGTTAGACAAACTCTTCAAGCATGAAGAAGAGCTTGAATCAACAGAACACAAAAAGGAAGACTGAACTCTTATGTAATATCAGTTTTCCTATATGCTAGTGAATGTTAGACAAACTCTTCACGCATGAAGAAGAGACTTGAATCAACAGAAACAAAAAAGAATACTGAACTCTTATGTAATATCAGTCTTCCTATATGCTAGTGAATGTTAGACAAACTCTTCAAGCATGAAGAAGAGACTTGAATCAACAGACACAAAGAATACTGAACTCTTATGTAATATCAGTTTCCTATATGCTAGTGAATGTTAGACAAACTCTTCACGCATGAAGAAGAGAGACTTGAATCAACAGAAACAAAAAAGAATACTGAACTCTTATGTAATATCAGTCTTCCTATATGCCAGTGAATGTTAGACAAACTCTTAAGCATGAAGAGAGACTTGAATCAACAGACACAAAAAGGAATACTGAACTCTTATGTAATATCAGTTTTTCTATATACTAGTGAATGTTAGACAAACTCTTCAAGCATGAAGAAGAGACTTGAATCAACAGACAAAAAAGGAATACTGAACTCTTATGTAATATCAATTTTCCTATATACTAGTGAATGTTAGACAAACTCTTCACGCATGAAGAAGAGACTTGAATCAACAGAAACAAAAAAGAATGCTGAACTCTTATGTAATATCAGTCTTCCTATATGCCAGTGAATGTTAGACAAACTCTTCAAGCATGAAAGAAGAGACTTGAATCAACAGACACAAAAAGGAATACTGAACTCTTATGTAATATCAGTTTTTCCTATATACTAGTGAATGTTAGACAAACTCTTCAAGCATGAAGAAGAGACTTGAATCAACAGACACAAAAAGGAATACTGAACTCTTATGTAATATCAGTTTTCCTATATACTAGTGAATGTTAGACAAACTCTTCACGCATGAAGAAGAGACTTGAATCAACAGAAACAAAAAGAATACTGAACTCTTATGTAATATCAGTCTTCCTATATGCTAGTGAATGTTATACAAACTCTTCAAGCATGAAGAGACTTGAATCAACAGAAACAAAGGAATACTGAACTCTTATGTAATATCAGTCTTCCTATATGCTAGTGAATGTTATACAAACTCTTCAAGCATGAAGAAGAGACTTGAATCAACAGAAACAAAAAGGAATACTGAACTCTTATGTAATATCAGTCTTCCTATATGCTAGTGAATGTTATACAAACTCTTCAAGCATGAAGAAGAGACTTGAATCAACAGAAACAAAAAACAATACTGAACTCTTATGTAATATCAGTCTTCCTATATGTAGTGATTGTTAGACAAGCTCTTCACGCATGAAGAAGAGACTTGAATCAACAGAAACAAAAAAGAATACTGAACTCTTATGTAATATCAGTTTTCCTATATACTAGTGAATGTTAGACAAACTCTTCACGCATGAAGAAGAGACTTGAATCAACAGAAACAAAAAAGAATACTGAACTCTTATGTAATATCAGTCTTTATATGCTAGTGAATGTTAGACAAACTCTTCACGCATGAAGAAGAGACTTGAATCAACAGAAACAAAAAAGAATACTGAACTCTTATGTAATATCAGTCTTCCTATATGCCAGTGAATGTTATACAAACTCTTCAAGCATGAAGGAGAAGAGACTTGAATCAACAGAAACAAAAAGGAATACTGAACTCTTATGTAATATCAGTCTTCCTATATGCTAGTGATTGTTAGACAAACTCTTCACGCATGAAGAAGAGACTTGAATCAACAGAAACAAAAAAGAATACTGAACTCTTATGTAATATCAGTTTTCCTATATGCTAGTGAATGTTAGACAAACTCTTCACGCATGAAGAAGAGACTTGAATCAACAGAAACAAAAAGAATACTGAACTCTTATGTAATATCAATCTTCCTATATGCTAGTGAATGTTAGACAAATGTCACGCATGGAGAAAGAACTTGAATCAACAGAAACAAAAAAGAATACTGAACTCTTATGTAATATCAGTCTTCCTGTAGTGAATGTTAGACAAACTCTTCACGCATGAAGAAGAGACTTGAATCAACAGAAACAAAAAAGAATACTGAACTCTTATGTAATATCTGTCTTCCTATATGCCAGTGAATGTTATACAAACTCTTCAAGCATGAAGAAGAGACTTGAATCAACAGAAGCAAAAAGGAATACTGAACTCTTATGTAATATCAGTTTTCCTATATGCTAGTGAATGTTAGACAAACTCTTCACGCATGAAGAAGAGACTTGAATCAACAGAAACAAAAAGGAATACTGAACTCTTATGTAATATCAGTCTTCCTATATGCCAGTGAATGTTAGACAAACTCTTCAAGCATGAAGAAGACTTCGATCAACAGAAACAAAGAATACTGAACTCTTATGTAATATCAGTCTTCCTATATGCTAGTGAATGTTAGACAAACTCTTCACGCATGAAGAAGAGACTTGAATCAACAGAAACAAAAAAGAATACTGAACTCTTATGTAATATCAGTTTTCCTATATGCTAGTGAATGTTAGACAAACTCTTCACGCATGAAGAAGAGACTTGAATCAACAGAAACAAAAAAGAATACTGAACTCTTATGTAATATCAGTCTTCCTATATGCTAGTGAATGTTAGACAAACTCTTCAAGCATGAAGAAGAGACTTGAATCAACAGAAACAAAAAAGAATACTGAACTCTTATGTAATATCAGTCTTCCTATATGCCAGTGAATGTTAGACAAACTCTTCAAGCATGAAGAAGAGACTTGAATCAACAGAAACAAAAAAGAATACTGAACTCTTATGTAATATCAGTCTTCCTATATGCCAGTGAATGTTATACAAACTCTTCAAGCATGAAGAAGAGACTTGAATCAACAGAAACAAAAAGGAATACTGAACTCTTATGTAATATCAGTCTTCCTATATGCTAGTGAATGTTAGACAAACTCTTCAAGCATGAAGAAGGGGCTTGAATCAACAGAAACAAAAAGAATACTGAACTCTTATGTAATATCAGTCTTCCTATATGCCAGTGAATGTTATACAAACTCTTCAAGCATGAAGAAGAGACTTGAATCAACAGAAACAAAGAATACTGAACTCTTATGTAATATCAGTCTTCCTATATGCTAGTGAATGTTATACAAACTCTTCAAGCATGAAGAAGAGACTTGAATCAACAGAAACAAAAAAGAATACTGAACTCTTATGTAATATCAGTCTTCCTATATGCTAGTGAATGTTTGACAAACTCTTCAAGCATGAAGAAGAGACTTGAATCAACAGAAACAAAAAAGAATACTGAACTCTTATGTAATATCAGTCTTCCTATATGCTAGTGAATGTTAGAATAGCTCTTCAAGCAAGAAGAAGAGACTTGAATCAACAGAGAAACAAAAAAATACTGAACTCTTATGTAATATCAGTCTTCCTATATGCCAGTGAATGTTATACAAACTCTTCAAGCATGAAGAAGAGACTTGAATCAACAGAAACAAAAAAGAATACTGAACTCTTATGCAATATCAGTCTTACTATATGCCAGTGAATGTTAGACAAACTCTTCACGCATGAAGAAGAGACTTGAATCAACAGAAACAAAGAATACTGAACTCTTATGTAATATCAGTTTTCCTATATGCTAGTGAATGTTAGACAAGCTCTTCACGCATGAAGAAGAGACTTGAATCAACAGAAGCAAAAAAAGAATACTGAACTCTTATGTAATATCAGTCTTCCTATATGCTAGTGAATGTTAGACAAACTCTTCAAGCATGAAGAAGAGACTTGAATCAACAGAAACAAAAAAGAATACTGAACTCTTATGTAATATCAGTCTTCCTATATGCCAGTGAATGTTAGACAAACTCTTCAAGCATGAAGAAGAGACTTGAATCAACAGAAACAAAAGAATACTGAACTCTTATGTAATATCAGTCTTCCTATATGCCAGTGAATGTTATACAAACTCTTCAAGCATGAAGAAGAGACTTGAATCAACAGAAACAAAAAGGAATACTGAACTCTTATGTAATATCAGTCTTCCTATATGCTAGTGAATGTTAGACAAACTCTTCCAAGCATGAAGAAGAGACTTGAATCAACAGAAACAAAAAGAATACTGAACTCTTATGTAATATCAGTCTTCCTATATGCCAGTGAATGTTATACAAACTCTTCAAGCATGAAGAAGAGACTTGAATCAACAGAAACAAGGAATACTGAACTCTTATGTAATATCAGTCTTCCTATATGCTAGTGAATGTTATACAAACTCTTCAAGCATGAAGAAGAGACTTGAATCAACAGAAACAAAAAAGAATACTGAACTCTTATGTAATATCAGTCTTCCTATATGCTAGTGAATGTTTGACAAACTCTTCAAGCATGAAGAAGAGACTTGAATCAACAGAAACAAAAAAGAATACTGAACTCTTATGTAATATCAGTCTTCCTATATGCTAGTGAATGTTAGACAAACTCTTCAAGCAAGAAGAAGAGACTTGAATCAACAGAAACAAAAAAGAATACTGAACTCTTATGTAATATCAGTCTTCCTATATGCCAGTGAATGTTATACAAACTCTTCAAGCATGAAGAAGAGACTTGAATCAACAGAAACAAAAAAGAATACTGAACTCTTATGCAATATCAGTCTTCCTATATGCCAGTGAATGTTAGACAAACTCTTCACGCATGAAGAAGAGACTTGAATCAACAGAAACAAAAAAGAATACTGAACTCTTATGTAATATCAGTCTTCCTATATGCTAGTGAATGTTAGACAAACTCTTCACGCATGAAGAAGAGACTTGAATCAACAGAAATAAAAAAGAATACTGAACTCTTATGTAATATCAGTCTTCCCCTATATGCCAGTGAATGTTAGACAAACTCTTCAAGCATGAAGAGACTTGAATCAACAGAAACAAAAAAGAATACTGAACTCTTATGTAATATCGGTCTTCCTATATGCTGGTGAATGTTAGACTAACTCTTCACGCATGAAGAGAAGACTTGAATCAACAGAAACAAAAAAGAATACTGAACTCTTATATAATATCAGTCTTCCTATATGCCAGTGAATGTTAGACAAACTCTTCACGCATGAAGAAAGAACTTGAATCAACAGAAGCAAAATAATACTGAACTCTTATGTAATATCAGTCTTCCTATATGCCAGTGAATGTTAGACAAACTCTTCACGCATGAAGAAGAAGACTTGAATCAACAGAAACAAAAAAGAATACTGAACTCTTATGTAATATCAGTCTTCTATGCTAGTGAATGTTAGACAAACTCTTCACGCATGAAGAAGAACTTGAATCAACAGAAACAAAAAAGAATACTGAACTCTTATGTAATACCAGTCTTCCTATATGCCAGTGAATGTTAGACAAACTCTTCAAGCATGAAGAGAGACTTGAATCAACAGAAACCAAAAAAGAATACTGAACTCTTATGTAATATCAGTCTTCCTATATGCTAGTGAATGTTAGACAAACTCTTCACGCATGAAGAAGAAGACTTGAATCAACAGAAACAAAAAAGAATACTGAACTCTTATGTAATATCAGTCTTCCTATATGCCAGTGAATGTTAGACAAACTCTTCACGCATGAAGAAGAGACTTGAATCAACAGAAACAAAGAAAAGAATACTGAACTCTTATGTAATATCAGTCTTCCTATATGCCAGTGAATGTTATACAAACTCTTCACGCATGAAGAAGAAGACTTGAATCAACAGAAACAAAAGAATACTGAACTCTTATGTAATACCAGTCTTCCTATATGCCAGTGAATGTTAGACAAACTCTTCAAGCATGAAGAAGAGACTTGAATCAACAGAAACAAAAAAGAATACTGAACTCTTATGTAATATCAGTCTTCCTATATGCTAGTGAATGTTAGACGACTCTTCACGCATGAAGAAGAACTTGAATCAACAGAAACAAAAAAGAATACTGAACTCTTATGTAATATCAGTCTTCCTATATGCCAGTGAATATTGGGCAAACTCTTCACGCATGAAGAAGAGACTTGAATCAACAGAAACAAAAAAAGAATACTGAACTCTTATGTAATATCAGTCTTCCTATATGCTAGTGAATGTTTGACAAACTCTTCACGCATGAAGAAAGAACTTGAATCAACAGAAACAAAAGAATACACTGAACTCTTATGTAATATCAGTCTTCCTATATGCCAGTGAATGTTATACAAACTCTTCACGCATGAAGAGAGAACTTGAATCAACAGAAACAAAAAAGAATACTGAACTCTTATGTAATATCAGTCTTCCTATATGCTAGTGAATGTTTGACAAACTCTTCTAGCATGAAGAAGAGACTTGAATCAACAGAAACAAAAAAGAATACTGAACTCTTATGTAATATCAGTCTTCCTATATGCTGGTGAATGTTAGACAAACTCTTCACGCATGAAGAAAGACTTGAATCAACAGAAACAAAAAAGAATACTGAACTCTTATGTAATATCAGTCTTCCTATATGCTAGTGAATGTTTGACAAACTCTTCACGCATGAAGAAAGAGACTTGAATCAACAGAAACAAAGAATACTGAACTCTTATGTAATATCAGTCTTCCTATATGCCAGTGAATGTTATACAAACTCTTCACGCATGAAGAAGAGACTTGAATCAACAGAAACAAAAAAGAATACTGAACTCTTATGTAATACCAGTCTTCCTATATGCCAGTGAATGTTAGACAAACGCTTCCAAGCATGAAGAAGAGACTTGAATCAACAGAAACAAAAAAGAATACTGAACTCTTATATAATATCAGTCTTCCTATATGCTAGTGAATGTTAGACAAACTCTTCACGCATGAAGAAGAGACTTGAATCAACAGAAACAAAAAAGAATACTGAACTCTTATGTAATATCAGTCTTCCTATATGCTAGTGAATGTTTGACAAACTCTTCACGCATGAAGAAGAGACTTGAATCAACAGAAACAAAAAAGAATACTGAACTCTTATGTAATATCAGTTTTCCTATATGCTAGTGAATGTTAGACAAACTCTTCACGCATGAAGAAGAGACTTGAATCAACAGAAACAAAAAAGAATACTGAACTCTTATGTAATATCAGTCTTCCTATATGCTAGTGAATGTTTGACAAACTCTTCACGCATGAAGAAGAGACTTGAATCAACAGAAACAAAAAAGAATACTGAACTCTTATGTAATATCAGTCTTCCTATATGCTAGTGAATGTTATACAAACTCTTCACGCATGAAGAAGAGACTTGAATCAACAGAAACAAAGAAGAATACTGAACTCTTATGTAATATCAGTCTTCCTATATGCTAGTGAATGTTAGACAAACTCTTCACGCATGAAGAAGAGACTTGAATCAACAGAAACAAAAAAGAATACTGAACTCTTATGTAATATCAGTCTTCCTATATGCCAGTGAATGTTAGACAAACTCTTCACGCATGAAGAAGAGACTTGAATCAACAGAAACAAAAAAGAATACTGAACTCTTATGTAATATCAGTCTTCCTATATGCCAGTGAATTTTAGACAAACTCTTCACGCATGAAGAAGAGATTTGAATCAACAGAAACAAAAAAGAATACTGAACTCTTATGTAATATCAGTCTTCCTATATGCCAGTGAATGTTAGACAAACTCTTCACGCATGAAGAAGAGACTTGAATCAACAGAAACAAAAAGAATACTGAACTCTTATGTAATATCAGTCTTCCTATATGCCAGTGAATGTTAGACAAACTCTTCACGCATGAAGAAGAGACTGAATCAACAGAAACAAAAAAGAATACTGAACTCTTATGTAATATCAGTCTTCCTATATGCCAGTGAATTTTAGACAAACTCTTCACGCATGAAGAAGAGACTTGAATCAACAGAAACAAAAAAGAATACTGAACTCTTATGTAATATCAGTCTTCCTATATGCCAGTGAATGTTAGACAAACTCTTCACGCATGAAGAAGAGACTTGAATCAACAGAAACAAAAAAGAATACTGAACTTTATGTAATATCAGTCTTCCTATATGCCAGTGAATGTTAGACAAACTCTTCATGAAGGAAGAAGAGACTTGAATCAAATAAGGAAACAAAAAGAATACTGAACTCTTATGTAATATCAGTCTTCCTATATGCCAGTGAATGTTAGACAAACTCTTCACGCATGAAGAAGAGACTTGAATCAACAGAAACAAAAAAGAATACTGAACTCTTATATAATATCAGTCTTCCTATAGCCAGTGAATTTTAGACCACCTCTTCACGCATGAAGAAGAGACTTGAATCAACAGAAACAAAAAGAATACTGAACTCTTATGTAATATCAGTCTTCCTATATGCCAGTGAATTTTAGACAAACTCTTCACGCATGAAGAAGAGACTTGAATCAACAGAAACAAAAAGCATCACTGAACTCTTATGTAATATCAGTCTTCCTATATGCCAGTGAATGTTAGACAAACTCTTCACGCATGAAGAAGAGACTTGAATCAACAGAAACAAAAAGAATACTGAACTCTTATGTAATATCAGTCTTCCTATATGCCAGTGAATGTTAGACAAACTCTTCAAGCATGAAGAAGAGACTTGAATCAACAGAAACAAAAAAGAATACTGAACTCTTATGTAATATCAGTCTTCCTATATGCCAGTGAATTTTAGACAAACTCTTCACGCATGAAGAAGAGACTTGAATCAACAGAAACAAAAAAGAATACTGAACTCTTATGTAATATCAGTCTTCCTATATGCCAGTGAATGTTAGACAAACTCTTCAAGCATGAAGAAGAGACTTGAATCAACAGAAACAAAAAAGAATACTGAACTCTTATGTAATATCAGTTTTCCTATATGCCAGTGAATGTTAGACAAACTTTCAAGCATGAAGAAGAGACTTGAATCAACAGAAACAAAAAAAGAATACTGAACTCTTATGTAATATCAGTCTTCCTATATGCCAGTGAATTTTAGACAAACTCTACGCATGAAGAAGAGACTTGAATCAACAGAAACAAAAAAGAATACTGAACTCTTATGCAATATCAGTCTTCCTATATGCCAGTGAATTTTAGACAAACTCTTCACGCATGAAGAAGAGACTTGAATCAACAGAAACAAAAAAGAATACTGAACTCTTATGTAATATCAGTCTTCCTATATGCCAGTGAATGTTAGACAAACTCTTCACGCATGAAGAAGAGAGACTTGAATCAACAGAAACAACAAAAAGAATACTGAACTCTTATGTAATATCAGTCTTCCTATATGCCAGTGAATGTTAGACAAACTCTTCAAGCATGAAGAAGAGACTTGAATCAACAGAAACAAAAAAAGAATACTGAACTCTTATGTAATATCAGTCTTCCTATATGCCAGTGAATTTTAGACAAACTCTTCACGCATGAAGAAGAGACTTGAATCAACAGAAACAAAAAAAGAATACTGAACTCTTATGTAATATCAGTCTTCCTATATGCCAGTGAATGTTAGACAAACTCTTCACGCATGAAGAAGAGACTTGAATCAACAGAAACAAAAAGAATACTGAACTCTTATGTAATATCAGTTTTCCTATATGCCAGTGAATGTTAGACAAACACATATTAAGAGACTTGAATCAACAGAAACAAAAAGAATACTGAACTCTTATGTAATATCAGTCTTCCTATATGCCAGTGAATGTTAGACAAACTCTTCACGCATGAAGAAGAGACTTGAATCAACAGAAAACAAAAAAGAATACTGAACTCTTATGTAATATCAGTTTTCCTATATGCCAGTGAATGTTAGACAAACTCTTCAGCATGAAGAAGAGACTGGAATCAACAGAAACAAAAAGAATACTGAACTCTTATGTAATATCAGTCTTCCTATATGCTAGTGAATGTTAGACAAACTTCAAGCATGAAGAAGAGACTTGAATCAACAGAAACAAAAAGAATACTGAACTTTATGTAATATCAGTCTTCCTATATGCCAGTGAATTTTAGACAAACTCTTCACGCATGAAGAAGAGACTTGAATCAACAGAAACAAAAAGAATACTGAACTCTTATGTAATATCAGTCTTCCTATATGCCAGTGAATGTTAGACAAACTCTTCACGCATGAAGAAGAGACTTGAATCAACAGAAACAAAAGAATACTGAACTCTTATGTAATATCAGTTTTCCTATATGCCAGTGAATGTTAGACAAACTCTTCAAGCATGAAGAAGAGACTTGAATCAACAGAAACAAAAAAGAATACTGAACTCTTATGTAATATCAGTCTTCCTATATGCTAGTGAAATTAGACAAACTCTTCAAGCATGAAGAAGAGACTTGAATCAACAGAAACAAAAAAGAATACTGAACTCTTATGTAATATCAGTCTTCCTATATGCCAGTGAATGTTATACAAACTCTTCAAGCATGAAGAAGAGACTTGAATCAACAGAACAAAAGGAATACTGAACTCTTATGTAATATCAGTCTTCCTATATGCTAGTGAATGTTATACAAACTCTTCAAGCATGAAGAAGAGACTTGAATCAACAGAAACAAAAAGAATACTGAACTCTATGTAATATCAGTCTTCCTATATGCCAGTGAATTTTAGACAAACTTCTTCACGCATGAAGAAGAGACTTGAATCAACAGAAACAAAAAAAGAATACTGAACTCTTATGTAATATCAGTCTTCCTATATGCCAGTGAATGTTAGACAAACTCTTCACGCATGAAGAAGAGACTTGAATCAACAGAAACAAAAAAAGAATACTGAACTCTTATGTAATATCAGTCTTCCTATATGCCAGTGAATGTTAGACAAACTCTTCACGCATGAAGAAGAGACTTGAATCAACAGAAACAAAAAAAGAATACTGAACTCTTATGTAATATCAGTTTTCCTATATGCCAGTGAATGTTAGACAAACTCTTCACTGCAGATGAAGAAGAGACTTGAATCAACAGAAACAAAAAAGAATACTGAACTCTTATATAATATCAGTCTTCCTATATGCCAGTGAATTTTAGACCACCTCTTCACGCCGAAGGAAGAGACTTGAATCAACAAGGCAAAAGAATACTGAACTCTTGTAAATATCAGTCTTCCTATGCCAGTGAATTTTAGACAAACTCTTCACGCATGAAGAACTGAATCAACGAAACAAAAAAGAATACTGAACTCTTATGTAATATCAGTCTTCTGTATACTGATGAATATTGAACAAACTCTTCACGCATGAAGAGAACAGATCAACAGAAACAAAGAATACTGAACTCTTATGTAAACATCAGTCTTCCTATATGCCAGTGAATGTTAGACAAACTCTTTAAAGCATGAAGAACTTGAATCAACCAAAACAAAAATTACAGACTCTTATGTAATATCAGTCTTCCTATATGCCAGTGGGTACTGGACAAACTCTTCACGCATGAAGAGAGACTTGAATCAACAGAAACAAAAAAAGAATACTGAACTCTTGTAATATCAGTCTTCCTACACAGTGAATGTTAGACAAACTCTTCAAACTTGAAAGAGACTTGAATCAACAGAAACAAAGAATACGAACTCTTATGTAATATAGTTTTCCTATATGCCCAGTGAATGTTAGACAAACTCTTTCAGCGCAGAAGAAGAGACTTAAGATCAACAGAAACAAAAAAGAATACTGAACTCTTATGTAATATCTGATCTTCCTGTATATAGTAAGTGAATGTTCATACCAAACTCTTCAAAGCATGAAGACTTGGTTAACAGAAACAAAGAATACTGAACTCTTATGCAATATCAGTGCTTCCTATGCCAGTGGAATATTGAACTCTCTTCACACAGCATGAAGAGAGACTTGAATCAACAGAAACAAAAAGATACTGAACTCTTATGTAATATCAGTCTTCCTATATGCCAGTGAATGTTAGACAGCTCTTCCATGAAGAGAAGACTTTTGAATCAACAGAAACAAAAAGAATACTGAACTCTTATGTAATATCAGTCTTCTATATGCCAGTGAATGTTAGACAAATATAGCATGAAGAAGAAGACTTGAATCAACAGAAATAAAAAAGAATACTGAAGCTCTTCCAATATCAGAGGGTCTTCCTATATGCCAGTGAATGTTAGACAAACTCTTCAACGCAGAAGAAAGAGACTTGAATCAACAGAAACAAAAAAGAATACTGAACTCTTATGTAATATCAGTCTTCCTATATGCTAGTGAATGTTAGACAAACTCTTCACGCATGAAGAGACTTGAATCAACAGAAACAAAGAATGAGCTACCTTAACAATATGATCTTCTATGCCAGTGAATGTTAGACAAACTCTTCAAGCATGAAGAGAGACTTGAATCAACAGAAACAAAAAAGAATACTGAACTCTTATGTAATATCAGTCACCTATGCTAGTGAATGTTAGACAAACTCTTCACGCATGAAGAAGGAACAGATCAACAGAAACAAAAAAAGAATACTGAACTCTTGCTCATAATATCAGTCTTCCTATATGCCAGTGAATGTTATGCAAACTCTTCCACGCATGAAGAAGAGTCTTGAATCAACAGAAACAAAAAAGAATACTGAACTCTTATGTAATATCAGTCTTCCTATATGCCAGTGAATGTTAGACAAACTCTTCACGCATGAAGAAGAGACTTGAATCAACAGAAACAAAAAAGAATACTGAACTCTTATGTAATATCAGTCTTCCTATATGCCAGTGAATGTTAGACAAACTCTTCACGCATGAAGAAGAGACTTGAATCAACAGAAACAAAAAAGAATACTGAACTCTTATGTAATATCAGTCTTCCTATATGCCAGTGAATGTTAGACAAACTCTTCACGCATGAAGAAGAGACTTGAATCAACAGAAACAAAAAAGAATACTGAACTCTTATGTAATATCAGTCTTCCTATATGCTAGTGAATTTTAGACAAACTCTTCACGCATGAAGAAGAGACTTGAATCAACAGAAACAAAAAAGAATACTGAACTCTTATGTAATATCAGTCTTCCTATATGCCAGTGAATGTTAGACAAACTCTTCAAGCATGAAGAAGAGACTTGAATCAACAGAAACAAAAAAGAATACTGAACTGTTATGTTATATCAGTCTTCCTATATGCCAGTGAATGTTAGACAAACTCTTCAAGCATGAAGAAGAGACTTGAATCAACAGAAACAAAAAAGAATACTGAACTCTTATGTAATATCAGTTTTCCTATATGCCAGTGAATGTTAGACAAACTCTTCAAGCATGAAGAAGAAAAGACTTGAATCAACAGAAACAAAAAAGAATACTGAACTCTTATGTAATATCAGTCTTCCTATATGCCAGTGAATGTTAGACAAACTCTTCAAGCATGAAGAAGAGACTTGAATCAACAGAAACAAAAAAGAATACTGAACTCTTATGTAATATCAGTCTTCCTATATGCCAGTGAATGTTAGACAAACACTTCACGCATGAATAAGAGACTTGAATCAACAGAAACAAAAAAGAATACTGAACTCTTATGTAATATCAGTCTTCCTATATGCCAGTGAATGTTAGACAAACTCTTCAAGCATGAAGAAGAGACTTGAATCAACAGAAACAAAAACGAATACTGAACTCTTATGTAATATCAGTCTTCCTATATGCTAGTAAATGTTAGACAAACTCTTCAAGCATGAAGAAGACACTTGTATCAACATAAACAAAAAAGAATACTGAACTCTTATGTAATATCAGTCTTCCTATATGCCAGTGAATGTTAGACAAACACTTCACGCATGAATAAGAGACTTGAATCAACAGAAACAAAAAAGAATACTGAACTCTTATGTAATATCAGTCTTCCTATATGCCAGTGAGTGTTAGACAAACTCTTCACGCATGAAGAAGAGACTTGAATCAACAGAAACAAAAAAGAATACTGAACTCTTATGTAATATCAGTCTTCCTATATGCCAGTGAATGTTAGACAAACTCTTCACGCATGAAGAAGAGACTTGAATCAACAGAAACAAAAAAGAATACTGAACTCTTATGTAATATCAGTCTTCCTATATGCCAGTGAATATTAGACAAACTCTTCACGCATGAAGAAGAGACTTGAATCAACAGAAACAAAAAAGAATACTGAACTCTTTTGTAATATCAGTCTTCCTATATGCCAGTGAATGTTAGACAAACTCTTCAAGCATGAAGAAGAGACTTGAATCAACAGAAACAAAAAAGAATACTGAACTCTTATGTAATATCAGTCTTCCTATATGCCAGTGAATGTTAGACAAACTCTTCAAGCATGAAGAAGACACTTGTATCAACATAAACAAAAAAGAATACTGAACTCTTATGTAATATCAGTCTTTCCTATATGCCAGTGAATGACAAACTTTCCCAAGCATGGTTAGGACTTGTATCAACATAAACAAAAAGAATACTGAATCCCCTTATGTAATATCAGTCTTCCTATATGCCAGTGAATGTTAGACAAACTCTTCACGCATGAAGAAGAGACTTGAATCAACAGAAACAAAAAGAATACTGAACTCTTATGTAATATCAGTCTTCCATATGCCAGTGAATGTTGGACAAACTCTTCACGCATGAAGAAGAGACTTTAACCAACAGAAACAAAAAGAATAGATTGAACTCTTATGTATCAGTCTTCCCCATATGCCAGCATTATTAGACAAACTCTTCACGCATGAAGAAGAGACTTGAATCAACAGAAACAAAAAGAATACTCGAACTCTTTGTAATATCAGTCTTCCTATATGCCAGTATCAAAGTTAGACAAACTCTTCACGCACAGAAGAGACTCGAAACTTACCGAGAAACAAAAAAGAATACTGAACCTTATGCAATATCAGTCTTCCCGAAGTATAGCCAAAGGAATTAGACAAACTCTTCACGCATGAAGAAGAGACTTGAATCAACAGAAACAAAAAAGAATACTGAACTCTTATAAATATCAGTCTTCCTATATGCTAGTGAATGTTTACCAAACTCTTCACGCATGAAGAAGAGACTTGAATCAACAGAAACAAAAAAGAATACTGAACTCTCATAATATCAGTCTTCTATGCCAGAAGGACAAACTCTTCAAGCATAAAGAAGAGACTTGAATCAACAGAAACAAAAAGAATACTGAACTCTTATGTAATATCAGTCTTCCTATATGCCAGTGAATGTTAGACAAACTTTCCAAGCATGGAAGAAGAGACTTGAATCAACAGAAACAAAAAAGAATACTGAAATTTCCATAATATCAGTTTTCCCATATGCCAGTGAATGTTAGACAAACTCCCCAAGCACAGCTAGCTGAGACTGAAATCAATGCAGAAACAAAAAAGAATACTGAACTCTTATGTAATATCAGTCTTCCTATAAAGCAGTGAATAAAGGACAAACTCTTCACATGAAGAAGAGACTTGAATCAACAGAAACAAAAAGAATACTGAACCTTTACAATATCAGTTCTATATGCCAGTGAATGTTAGACAAACAATTCACGCATGAATAAGAGACTTGAATCAACAGAAACAAAAAAGAATACTGAACTCTTATGTAATATCAGTCTTCCTATATGCCAGTGAATGTTAGACAAACTCTTCAAGCATGAAGAAGAGACTTGAATCAACAGAAACAAAAACGAATACTGAACTCTTATGTAATATCAGTCTTCCTATATGCTAGTGAATGTTAGACAAACTCTTCAAGCATGAAGAAGAGACTTGTATCAACATAAACAAAAAAGAATACTGAACTCTTATGTAATATCAGCTTTCCTATATGCCAGTGAATGTTAGACAAACTCTTCACGCATGAAGAAGAGACTTGAATCAACAGAAACAAAAAAAGAATACTGAACTCTTATGTAATATCAGTCTTCTTATATGCCAGTGAATGTTAGACAAACTCTTCACGCATGAAGAAGAGACTTGAATCAACAGAAACAAAAAAGAATACTGAACTCTTATGTAATATCAGGCCTTCCTATATGCCAGTGAATTTTAGACAAACTCTTCACGCATGAAGAAGAGACTTGAATCAACAGAAAGAAAAAAAAAAGAATACTGAACTCTTATGTAACATCAGTCTTCCCATATGCCAGTGAATGTTAGACAAACTCTTCACGCATGAAGAAGAGACTTGAATCAACAGAAACAAAAAAGAATACTGAACTCTTATGTAATATCAGTCTTCCCTATATGCCAGTGAATGTTAGACAAACTCTTCACGCATGAAGAAGAGACTTGAATCAACAGAAACAAAAAGAATACTGAACTTTATGTAATATCAGTCTTCCTATATGCTAGTGAATGTTAGACAAACTCTTCATGCATGAAGAAGAGACTTGAATCAACAGAAACAAAAAGAATACTGAACTCTTATGTAATATCAGTCTTCCTATATGCCAGTGAATGTTAGACAAACTCTTCACGCATGAAGAAGAGACTTGAATCAACAGAAACAAAAAAGAATACTGAACTCTTATGTAATATCAGTCTTCCTATATGCCAGTGAATTAGACAAACTCTTCACGCATGAAGAAGAGAGACTTGAATCAACAGAAACAAAAAAGAATACTGAACTCTTATGCAATATCAGTCTTCCCATATGCCAGTGAATGTTAGACAAACTCTTCATGCATGAAGAAGAGACTTGAATCAAACAGAAACAAAAAGAATACGAACTCTTATGTAATATCAGTCTTCCTATATGTTAGTGAATGTTAGACAAACTCTTCACGCATGAAGAAGAGACTTGAATCAACAGAAACAAAAAAGAATATCAAACCTTATAATATCAGTCTTCCTATATGCCAGTGAATGTTAGACAAACTCTTCACGATATTGAAGAAGAGACTTGAATCAACAGAAACAAAAAACAATACTGAACTCTTATGTAATATCAGTCTTCCTATATGCTAGTGAATGTTTGACAAACTCTTCACGCATGAAGAAGAGACTTGAATCAACAGAAACAAAGAAGAATACTGAACTCTTATGTAATACTGTCTTCCCATATGCTAGTGAATGTTTGACAAACTCTTCACGCATGAAGAAGAGACTTGAATCAACAGAAACAAAAAAGAATACTGAACTCTTATGTAATATCAGTCTTCCTATATGCTAGTGAATGTTATACAAACTCTACGCATGAAGAAGACTTGAATCAACAGAAACAAAAAAGAATACTGAACTCTCTTATGTAATATCAGTCTCTGATATGCTAGAATGTTTGACAAACTCTTCACGCATGAAGAAGAGACTTGAATCAACAGAAACAAAAAAGAATACTGAACTTTATGTAATATCAGTCTTCTCATATGCCAGTGAATGTTATACAAACTCTTCACGCATGAAGAAGAGACTTGAATCAACAGAAACAAAAGAATACTGAACTCTTATGTAATATCAGTCTTCCTATATGCCAGTGAATGTTAGACAAACTCTTCACGCATGAAGAAGAGACTTGAATCAACAGAAACAAAAAGGAATACTGAACTCTTGCGGTAACATCAGCCCATGGTTACAATGTTATGCACAAACTCTTCACGCATGAAGAAGAGACTTGAATCAACAGAAAACAAAAAAGAATACTGAACTTCTTATGTAATATCAGTCTTCCTATATGCCAGTGAATGTTAGACAAACTCTTCACGCATGAAGAAGAGACTTGAATCAACAGAAACAAAAAAGAATACTGAACTCTTATGTAATATCAGTCTTCCTATATGCTAGTGAATGTTGTGGACAAACTCTTCAAGCATGAAGAAGAGACTTGAATCAACAGAAACAAAAAAAAAATACTGAACTCTTAAGAAATATCAGTCTTTCTACGTGGTAGTAAATACTGGACAATCTTCTCACAGATGAAGAGGAGTCAGGAATGAACTGAGACACAAAAAATAGTATTGAATTGGTCTAAAGAATAAAAACGCGTCTTTCTTTTTTTTTCCATTGAAACATTCAGGTCACCGCCATGATTAATCTATTGGATTCTCAGCCTCCTTCTGGGATTTTTGACGAGATATGTTTTATATTTATACATGAAGCTTACACAAATTGTTTTCTTTGTTTCTGTTGGTCAGGGACAAGGATGTGTTGCACTGTTTGCCTGTTTGGTCAGAAACTTTAACAAGTAGTTCGCTACTAGTTTGTCAACACTGCGATTGCTGATCACTTCTTAAACGTGGCCATTTTAACAGCCGCCGAAACATTTACAATTTTTTAACTACTTATCTCCACGGTTCAACATTGTCTCAAACAACTTGAAAAACATTCAGAAAAGCACTGTCTGAACAAAAACAGTAACACATTCTTGTATTTATCAGAAGATAGTTTGCTTCTTGTCACTCCAAAGTGTACCCACTTGTCGATATCTCTCACTAATGTTGAAGACCTTCCAGATTTTGAGAACACGTTAGTCTCGGTAGAATTGTGCATGATTTTGTACTGTCAGTCAGTTAAGTACCATACGTGATACACGACTGGGCGATCACATCTCGAAAGAGACATGTCTGACTGGGCAGAAGATTATCCCGCAGTAGGTTGCCATTACTTTCTGCGGTAGACTGGTTGCCAGCCAAGGCTATAGAACCCAATCTGTCCTGATATTTAACCCATAACTGGAGGGAAGTGACGGATTAATACCTTTCCCAGGGGTATTTGTACGTATGTGAATGCAAAGAATTCAACTGAAATTCGAACTCGGAACCCCGATTTCTCGTTCCGAGTCGATATCCACTGCTCCACAATGAATCTAAACAATAGTTCTTGGCGGAAAATATTTAGACCCCATTTCCTTTCAAGTTACTGGGCGTGGATGCGGTCGCAGAAATTTTCCGACAACCATGACTGGTTTTTCTTGCTTGTTTGGCAGGGCGCAGAGTTCCATTTGCCAGATCTTCCAGCAGCCACCCTCTTGACCCAGGACTGCACTACCTTCTCAAGGCACTTGATGGCGACCTCTGTGTTAAGTCTGAGGCCCTGTGGTAAGATAAATAGAGGCATAAGTTCTCCATAACTAATCATTCGAAACACATTCGTAATCACCATTTGACTCATCGAACTCTTTCCGAATCCTCTGCACTGTCTTCAGCTTGACACCCAAATACGATAAAATGTTCCTTTATGAGAGCTTCCGGTGAGACTGCCAAGCAGTACAGGATATTGTTTCCAAATTTCTGGCTGATTGAATTGTGTTATGGTGCTCTTTTTCTCACAGGTGCCCAACTGGCCCTACTATACTCTGCAGTCCACACAACGCGCATGCGTGAAATTAAAAGTATAAAATAGCGACAATTTACTCGTCGCATCCTCTGTGTGTGGGTGCGTGTGTCTACATATACGTCAGCATTAGCTAAAACATTAGCCAGACGAATACACCATTGTCACTAAGATCTTACCATTATAGGGGCGATATTTCTGGGAGGTATACGTGAAAAGCATTTCTACTTCATCCTGTGTAAGCAAGCTTTGTTAATGACAAAAGCAAAAATTATTTTTTTTTATCATTTCACCCCGAGCAAGGCAGAAATGCCACTGATGTGCAGGGGGTTACATAACTGTAAAAAGATTAATTAGAAAAGAGTGAGGAGTACAAACTAGTTAGAAAGGAGCAATAGAAAGCTGAGAAAGCAGGTGCGATGACAGATACATAGGTGGAGAGAAAGGGGAAGATATACGGGGGTGGGGAGAGAGCTAGAGTCCAGTGGTTAGTAGATGAGTATTGACTTTGCATTTAAATTTCTGGAGGTTGTAGCCGTCAAGAAAGCAAGAATATGGGAGCGAGTTCCACATGCGGGAAGTGCGAGAGAGGAAGCTGCAGGTGTAGAATTGTCGTCTGCATTTGGCTAACCTGACTGTGAATGGGTGGGACCCAGTTGCCAGTCTGGTTGCACGAGTAAACACCTGTTGAGGAGGCATCAGTGACTTAAGTTCGTCCGAGCAGAAGCCATGAAAGTATTTATAGAACAGACAAAGGGAGGCCACATTTCGACGGTGGGGAAGTGGCTGCAGTCGAACCGCCAGATAAGTACCTATCACATTACAGACTTTCCTTTGGAGCCTGTCGAGAACACTGAGGAGAACGGCAGGGGCGCCTGACCATAAATGGTAGCAGTACTCCATGCACGAACGGATGGTTGACTTGTATATATGCAGGATGGATTCAGGCGGAAAAAACATCCTGGATCGACATAGTGACCCAACATTCTTAGCAGTAGATTTAGCTATGGATTCAATATGGTGGTTCCATTTGAGGTCTGAGGAGAGGGCAAGGCCGAGGAAGCGTAGTGTGTTGCTCTCAGGGATAATTGCTTGGTCCATGCTTATGGGAGGTAGGAGAGGTTGCCTGTAATGGTTGACAGACAACAGCTTGGTCTTAGACGCGTTGAAGTTGACAAATCACTTCTTGCCCCAATTCACCACTGAGTGTAGATCCCGTTCAAGGTCAGCAACGAGATTATGTCTGTCCGCCACGACAGGTTTCTTACTGGTGCGGGAGTATATTGTGGTGTCATCTGCACCGCTTGGAAAATTTAAATTTGAAGAACAGACCATAGAGGTTTCACAGGGGAGGGGTGGTAAGTGACCAGTGACTGCTGATACCTTGGCCAGGATAGCTTCGCATAACAGAATAAATATAATAAATATCTGATACATTCGGTTCCGACGCTAACGATCTCTGTGAAACTGTTTCACATTCTTCTTCTATGTGCCCTGTCCCTTTAGGACGTGGGTGATCATGGCTTTCCACGTCTCCCTATCCCTAGTGGCTCTTAGCACAACTTCTCCTGTTACACCATTCAACCCCGTTCTGTCATCCACTAGCTCAAGCCCATAAATCTAGAATATGAACGTATAGAAACTAGCATGGTCACAAAATGAGGGAACAGTTTATATATTAATTATAATATAGAAATGATCCCCCATTTTATACCCACATTATAATTTCTTATAAACAGCATATATAGTCTTCTTCTATTTGCCCTGTCTCTTTAGGATGTAGGCGATCATAGCTTTCCACGTCTCCCTATACTTGGTGGCTCTTAGCACACCTCCTGTTACACCATGCAACCCTCGTTCCATTATCCACCTGATTAGGTCCTTCAAATATATTATCCGTTGCTTTCCCCTGTCTCTTTTTCCCTATATCTAGCCTGTTAGTACCAGGTTCTCCAGGCCCTCTTTCCTCATTGCATGTCCCAGGAACTTCAGCTGTCTCTTCCTGATGCTCAGTATTAATTTCCTTTTTGTTTCCATCATTTCCAAAACCTCATCATTGTTCACATATTCATCATGATTCACATACTCACATACACATTTCAGCTGCTTCAAGTTTTTCCTTCCTCTTTGATGATATTGTCCAGCATTCACTGTCATATAGAAGAATGTTTCGCATTATGACATATTAATTTTAAACATTTTCTTATTTTCTCTCATATATAATTAGTAACTTACCTCCGTATGCTCTCAACCTAATGACTGCACTTCTGATACTAACTAAAATGGGGTTAGGCGATGCTAAAGACGGAAAGTGCGACACAGAGATCGAAAGGTAAATTGGCATGGCGAAGGAAGCATTCCAGAAGTTGAGAAAAGTATTAAGAAACAGGACAATTTCGCTAGAAACAAGGAAGAGAGTACTGGATTGCTACGTGCTGTCCGTCCTTCAGTACGGCAGTGAATTCTGGACAATATCATCAAAGATGAAGGAAAAACTTGAAGCAACTGAAATGTGGTTCTACAGAAAGATGCTGCGAATATCATGGATCGAGCATGTAAGCAATGATGAGGTCTTAACTGGAGGGAAGTGTCGGATTGATTCCTTTCTCAAGGGTATTTGTGCGTAAGTGAATGCAAGAATTTAACTGGAATTTGAACTCGTCTTTCCCATTTGTCGTTCCGAGCCGATATCCACTGCACCACAACGCACACGTCCTCGGGATTAAGGGTTGGTAATCTTCGATCGAATATCAGAGAGAATTAACGATAATCTCACCGAACTTCCTTCGGCCAGCGTTCACATATGTAGTGATTTTATGTTCACCACAAAGATTGGTTACTGCACTCAAACAAAACTCACAAATCTAGATCATCAAACAAATTGTAAAAAGAGGCAAAGCGGCTGTGCCCACTATTATAAATGGCCCCGAGGTCATATCCTCCTCGATAGACAAGGCGAAACTCTTCACCACGATTTTTGCCTGAAACCCAACGATAGATGACAAAGACAATCCTCTCCCCAACGTCCTACGTTTCACCAAGCACAATCTCAGTAATTTACTCTTTTCAATAAATAAAGTTATACAAATAACTTTTGTTCATCCTATGGAAGAAAAACTAAGAAAAAAATGATAGCTTTTAAAACTATACATACTGTACTTGAGCTTCTTGATAAAATAAAAAATTTCCTAAGCTGGCGTTTTCCGTGATGAAAACAAAAAAGAAAATTAGTGACTTAAAAATAAGCCTTGATATTTATTCTATACTAGCAGTATAGCCAGTCGTTGCTCGAGTGTAATGAAAGCTTTAAAAATAATCAATGATTCTGGAGCTCAAACTCTTTGGACGTTGGCACGAATGACTAAAAACCAATAGTTGTTTTCAGTCAAAGCGAAACCGTAGACTGAAAGAAAAATGAATGGATGTAAGTCAAATTTTGATTTCCGGTATCGATGTCAAATAAGTTTTCCGTCTCAAACTGAATTTTGAAGAATAAATAAGTCCTCTGAGTAAATGGTATTATGGCTGAGACTAAGAACTACAATTATACCTATTTAGAGCCAAACCCGAGGCAAAAATCAAAATAAAAGGGCTGAAACCCAATAGAATATCAGGGTATCAATTTCCGATATCGGAGTCAAATACGCATTCCAAGAATTAAGTAACCTGAGTAAGTCCATGAAAACTTATCGTCCCCATTGGGAAGAAAATTGGAGAAAATGAGCCATGTTGATGGCTGAATATCGGTTTTATATCGGGGTTATAGATTTCCGATATCGGGGAAAATGAGTCTTCTGAGATCTATTAATGTTTGAGACTAAAAACTATAATTTTACCAAGTTAGAGCAAATTCTGGAGAAAGAAGCACGATAGACGGGCTGAAATCCTGATCTTGATCAGACCTGATCAGATATTGGGCTATTGATTTCTGATATCGAGGGGAAATCGGGAAAAATAAGTAGCTCATGACCTGACCGGAAGCCTAACAAATACTTGTGTGAAGTTTAGTGAGAATTTAGATAAAAATTCTGGATTTGTATAAAGGACATACATACAGACAGGCAGACAGGTAAAGAGACACAGACACAAACATCTTGCCTTATATATATATATATATATATATATATATATATATATATATATATAAATGTTTTTTTTGTTTTTTTGTTTTGTTTTTTTGTTTTTTTTTCATAATTCTTAATTCATGTCAAAAATAAAATAAAGATTTAACATTTAATTCGCTATATAAAAGCTGGGAAAATGTATTAGGTTGTCCCAAAAGTTCGTAAATTTTGTGCAAGCACAAAATTGAAATTTTACTCGCCAATTAATCTAAGGTTACCAGAAAACACTTGCAAACAATTGAAATTTTACTCGCAAAAACAACAAAAATTATTGCTCAAAATAAAGACCATCATTTTCCAAGACTTTCTGCCATCAATCTGCAAGCTTTCGGATCTGGTCAAAGTACCATTCAGCCGGCTTCGAATCAAAGAATTCTTGACACGCATCCTCGACTTCATCAAACAAGTCGAATCGGAGCCCTCCAGAAAGTGTTGCATTGAGTGGAAAAGGTCGTAATCTGATAGAGCACAGTCAGGACTGTAGGCTGGATGTTGCAGAACCTCAACGCCGTCCAGCTCTTCAAACTTGTCCTTGGTCTTCCTGGCGGTGTGTGGCTTGGCATTGTCCTGCTGTATCAAAGCGCGCTTTCGGTTGATCAGAGCCAGGTACTTTTGCTTCAACTTTTCGTAGACCTGCTCAAGTTGCTGACAGTAAAGTTCGGCACTGATGGCACGATCATTCGGAACCAACTCAAAATGCACGATTCCTTCAAAGTTCCACCAAACACACAACATGACTTTCTTGCCGAATCGATCTTGTTTTGGAACCGACGGTGTCTCTTGCCTTTTCTGAACCCATCGCTTGTCTCGATTGGGCTGGACCAGATAGACCCATTTCGCAAGTGTTTACGAACTTTTGGGACAACCTAATATTAACAACTTTCGACGTGAACTAAGAACTAGAAAAATAATTACATAATAAACATCAAGGGTTATTTTTAAAATCACTAATTTTTAATTTTTTTCATCACGAGAAACCAGTTTAGGGAAAAATACTAAGATTTATTCTTTAAGCACACACGCACACACACACACACACATACACACACACACACACACACACACACACACACACACACACGTACGTTCTTTCGATGCAGACCTGGAAGGTGAAACTCGTAATCAAATCTTGTTTCAATTAAATGATTGCCATTATTCAAGTTGTCAGGATTCTCTATCCTATTTTAAAAAAATGAAATTCAACTTTCCTAGCCCAAAAGACTAGAACGTTAAAAGATTAAAAAAGATGTCCTATCTAGAGAAGACATCGGAAGTAATTGGCTACAAATGGCTACAATTGAAAAAAAAAGAGAAAATGGAAACACGAGAAAAGTCCTGAGTGAGTTTAACGTGAAAGAAAAACGAGAAAAGAACAAATGATCACGACACCCTACACACATACAGTCAGTTGCTGATACCCGCTGAAGAATAGACGGTGGGTCCGCCTACGAAAGTCTAGAATCAGACTGCTGATAGTAACATCAATCAGTTAAATGACAAACTTTCACTTAAGTTAATTCTCTCTCTTTCTCTCTCTCTCTCTCTCTCTCTCTCTATATATATATATATATATATATATATATATATATGAAATCATTTGCTTAAACATTATTTTTGATCGATACTCGTATTTACGTAGATATCCTGTTTATAATCAAACAGGATTATATATATTTATTTCTACTGGCCTGATTATTTACGATAAATTTTTGTTACGAAAATGTGTGTCATTCGGCAGGATTCGAACCTGCGACCCCTATCCACATAGGGTAGGGTCACCATGTGATCTGGTGCGTCTTAGACCTCTCGACCAGATATGACGATCAGTCTAAACGAAGTCAAATTAAGCCTATAACATTCGTCATTCGTGTTCGAGAGGTCTAAGGCGCGCCTGATCACATGGTGGCTTCCCCTATGTGGACAGGGGTCGCAGGTTCGAAGCCTGCCGAATGGCACACATTTTCGTAACAAAAATTCATCGTAAATAATCAGGCCGGTAAAAATAAATATATAATACTGTTTGATTATAAACAGAATATTTGCTTACATACGAGTGTCGATCAAAAATAATGTTCAAACAAATCATTTTAAATTGGTTGTTTTTAAATTGGTTGTTTATAACCAGTTTCGTTAATCTTCGTTAATTTTCGTAATATATATATATATATATATATATATATAACAAGACTTTTCTAATGTTCAGCTCGGTAGATATATATAAATATATTGTTTAATTATAAGAAAAAAAACAGTTTTTACTCAAACACAAGTAACATTAAAAAAAATTTATGTTCAAACAAATAAAGTAAATCAATTCCAGTTCGTAAAATTCCGTAACATTCCTTAAAATAATATATATAGTCCTTTAGTTTAGTCATTTGGTCAGGTTGTGGGAATCAGGCCATCCCCACTGGTGTGCATATGCGATGTACGCGCATATATGTGTATAAAACCAAAAGCATAAAAGACATTTTCGGGTTAAAAGTCCCTATAATAAAGTTCATTACACACTAATAAATAAAAAAAAAAGAACAACCGCCTAAAAAAATGAAGTTGTATCAACATTTATTTTTGTTAGTAGATTTTTGTCCGAAGTTCATTAATATTTCATTAACAATGTAACAACATGGCGGGGATTGGTTACTCACCGAATGATTTGTTTTGACTAAGTTTGCTATTATTTTCATTTTTTTTTTCTAATCTCGTTACTGGCGTCATCCAAGAAAAAAATGACTTATTTTAAGACGCCTATCATTAGAACATTTACGCAGCTGATTATACATGCAAGCCTAGACGTGTGTGTACGTCTGTTTCTATATTTGAGAGATTTATAATTAAACCATTGTTTTCTATTTCCATCCAAGCAAGTAAACTTGTGGTCTATTCATATATACGGAAATATGTTTCTAGTTAGTTAAGACGTTTATTTTTAGTCACTTTTGTCCTAAGAGACATTTTAAAGACTTCAAACGAATTCTGTTTAACATATTCATCTTTTACTCACGTGTGACTACAAACAAAACTATAAAATTGGGTGCACAGAATACATTAACATTTGTTTATTGATATATATTTAGCTAAGTATAGTACGCCAAAGGCCACAAGTATTAGCCATCCATAGATTTAATCAAACGCACAGTTCTTTAGAAAGGACACGACTCAAAGATCCCTTAATAAACGATTCTCACTAACTATCCTTTTCCAAACTATTATTTTTTTAATCGTTTCACCCCAAGCAAGGCGGTACTGCCACTGATGCGCAGGGGGCTACATAAGAGAAAAACTTTAGACAAGAGGAGAGTGAAGAGAAAGACGGACCAGTTACAGGGGGTGTCAGAGAAAGGGCAAGAGAAGGATAAAAAACACAGGTGTGAAGACAGTTTCGAAGATAGAGAGAAAGGAAAAGAACAAGATATACAAGGTGATGTAGAAAGGACTGGAGTCAAGTGGATAAGAGATGGGAATTGACATTGCATTTAAATTATTGGAACCGTCAGGAAAGCAAGTATACGGAAGGGGTTTTCATAGGCGGGAAGTGCGAGAAAAAAGCTGATGAAGTAGAATTGGTTGATCAAATGCTGAGGCAATGGAGATGTGCTTCTGCTGGAGGATGCTTAGAATAGCGGGAACGGAACATATGAGTACCGAGGAAAGTTGAAAGAAAATGCGAAGAAAAAAATTGCATGGGATTAGAAAAAGAAAGTTGAAATTTCTGCCACACATTATGAGGAAAGAAAGCTTGCAGAATTTGACACTCACAGGACATACTAGAGTTAAAGTATTGGGACAAATAGCAAGTAACACAATTAACAACTCTGCATTGTCGAAAATTAACTGCTGTTGAGAAGCATTATTTTTTTTATAATCATATCGCCCCAAGCAAGGCATTTTACTGCCACTGTTTTGCAGGAGGTTACATAGGAGGAAAGTTATGAGAAAGAGTGACAGGTTATAGGGGGTGTCAGGAAGTGGGTAAGCGAAAGATGAATGTGGCTATAAAGTGAAGGATCAGTTTATATATTGATTGTAAAGTAGAATTGATTCCCCACTTTATATCTACATTATAATAGTATAGAAATCTTTTTTTATAATCATATCACCCCAAGCAAAGCATTTTACTGCCACTGTTTCGCAGGGGTAAGTTAAGACGTTTATTTTTAGTCACTTTTGTCTTAAACAACATTTTAAAGACTTCAAACGTATTCTGTTTAACACCTCTTTTACTCACGAGTGACTACAAACAAAACTATAAAATTGGGTGCACAGAATACATTAAGATTTGATCATTGATGTATATTTAGCTAAGTTTAGTACGCCAATGGCCACAAGTATTGGCCATCCATAGATTTAATCAAACATACAGTTCTTTAAAAAGGACACGACTCGAAGAGCCCTGAATAAATGATTGTCACTACCTGTCCTTTTTCAAACTATATTTTTAATCGTTTCACCCCAAGCAAGGCGATACCGCCACTGATGCGCAGGGAGCTACATAAGAGTAAGAATTTAGACAAGAGGAGAGTGAAGCAAAAGACAGCCCAGTTACAGGGGGGTGTCAGAGAAAAGACAATAGAAGGATGGAAACACAGGTGTGAAGACAGTTATGAGAAAAAGTGACAGGTTATAGGGGGTGTCAGGAAGTGGGTAAGAGAAGGATGAGAATACTCATGAGAGTGGAGTTTACGGAGAAAGGAGCATGAGTGAGAGGATGCAGGTTAGTGAGATAGGAGATGACTATTGACTTTACACTTAAATTCTTGGAGATTGTGGCTGTCGGGGAAGCAAGCAAACGGAAGGGAATTCCACAGGCGAGAAGTGCGAGAAAAAGCTGATGGAGTAGAATTTGCGTTTACATTTTATTGGTTTCACAATAAAAGAGTGGGGCATAGTTACTAATCTTGTGGCTCAAGTAAATTCATATATAGGGGTCACCAGTGAGCTAAGTTCATCGGAGCAGAAGCCGTGAAAGTATTTGTAGATGCATTGATATTTCAGAGAATTTCAACACGATTCTCTTTAGTTTTAACGTGCCTTAATATTTTGGTTGATTTTACGAAGGCCTAATACCTGGGAAAATTATAACAAAGAATGGAAAAAGCAACACTAAGATTCGAAGACGCATTGGCGTAGGCAAGGACTCATTTCAAAAGCTAACAAGAGTACTGAGAGACAGGAAGATCTCATTAGAAACAAAGAAGAGTGTTAGACTGCTACGTGATATCTGTCCTTCTATATGGTAGCAAATACTGGACGGTCTCTTCAAAGATAAAGGAGAGGTTCTCACACAACGGAAATGTGGTTTTACAGAAGGATGCCGAAAAAATATGGACCGAGCTCGTGAGCAACGACAAGGTGTTGGAGAGGATGCAAACGAAAAGAAAACGTACTTAGCATCAGGAAGACACAGCTGAGGTTTCTATTACACGTAACGAGAAAGGAAGGTTTGAAAATTTAATACGCACAAGACAGATGGAGGGCAAGAGCGGCTGAAGAAAGCTGCAGGAGAGAAACTGGACGTGTTTGAGCAAATGGATGGCTGAAAGTGCTTTACAAAGATGAAAAATATTAAGAGCGACAAGGGAAAGTCCATGATCGTCTACGTCCTGAAGGGACACGGCACATAAAAATTAAGAATTTCGTTATTTCATCGTACCTTCGGATTTCTGTGCTCCATTTACCACACAGGTTGTGGTGCAGTGGATATCGGCTCGGAACGACAAATCGGTGAGCTGAGTTTGAATTCCAGTTGAATTCCTTGCATTCACTTACGCACAAATACCCTTGGGAAAGATATTAATCCGTCTCTTTCCTCCAGTTATGGGTTAAATAATAGGACAGATTGGGTTCTAAAGCCTTGACTGGCAAACAGTCTACCGCAGAAAGCAATGGCAACCTACTGCGGGATAATCTTTTGCCTAGTCAGCCATGTCTCTTTCGAAACATGATCAACTAAAGCATGTATCACGTATGGCACTTAACTGACTGACTGAATATAATAGTTGGAAACATGATTAAGGCTTCTACTGGGCATATAGTGGGGGATCATTTTTATATTGTTATGAAGTAATAAACTGAGCCCCCAGTAATTACTACTTAATAATATAATGCATCTCTTCACCTTCTAGCTATGAGTCAAATGATATGACAAATTGGGTTCTATAGCCTTGGCTGGCAACCAGAAAGCAATTGCAACCTACTGCGGGATAATCTTCTACCCAGTCAATGATGTTTCTTTCCAGACATGATCGCCCAAAGCGTGTATCACGTATGGCACATAACTGAATGACTTTTTTCGATACTAAATCTATTATAACTGATCCCTATGCCGTGTTTTTTATTTACTAGTTTCACCTCCTGACTTTTTATGACAGATTAAGTGTAGGTGCCATCACTGACCACATTCTATTTCAAAGGGTAAAATTTACTTTGTTTTTTTTCTAGTACTTACGGCGTGTGAACACAATTTATCCTATTAATGGAATAAAGTGTTTCGTTGAAGTTATCTACTACAATAGATACCTGAAAAAGGTGAGAGAGTGCAATTCTAGTAATACTTTTACATCTCAGAAATTCATAATTTCAATGAATGTATAAAATTACCCGACGTGCGTCATAGCATGTAGACATCCAGAAAGACAGGTAAGCATAATGAAACGACTCTACCAAAGTTTCGAAAAGGAAAAGGAATATAACAACATTTTAATGTTTCTACAGAAATAAGGCAAGGTGTGGTGCGACTATGTCAACATATATATATATATATATAAAATTTTTGTTTCCTTGAGATAATTCGAGAAAAAAGGATGGGCGTAGAATTGTAATACGTGACATAAGTAGAGTTTTACTATCTTATCAAATCAAAAATTTTGCTATTAACTTACAGAAGTGTATTAAACATTTTTTAAAAAATATCTATCTTCCTTTCCTTTCTCTCTCTTGTTCTTTCTCATTTAAAAAGGTCTGGTTTATTCTTGCTATTCTTAAAGGAATAAGGGGGCTTAACTTAAATTTATTCTTTGTGCTCCCTATGTGATTTTTTTTATAAATATTAAAGAAAATTTACTTAGGTAGAACAAAGAATTTAAACTAAGGTAGAGCAACTTGTACACCGAGAATATTTTCACGACTCTAGAGGTTATGCCAGGATTTGTCATCGGAGGCCACAACTTGAACAACCTAAGGTATGCAGATGATACAGTGCTGATAGCAGACACGGAAAGGAAACTACAAGACCTCCTACAGAAGGTGGCTGAAGAGAATGACAAAAAAGGACTACAAATAAACTGCAAAAAAACCGAATGCATTGCCATCAGCAAAAAGAGCAGCCCAAAATGCCAAATACAGGTGGGGATATTAAAATCAAGCAGGTACAAAAATTTAAATACCTGGGAAGTGTTCTAACACAAGACGGAAAATGTGACACAAAGATCCGAAGGTGAATTGGCATGGCAAATGACGCGTTCCAGAATCTGAGTAAAGTATTAAGACACAGAAGAGAGTACTAGATTGCAGTTCTTCAATATGGCAGTGAATGTCAGACAATATCAACAAAGATGATGAAAAAACTTGAAGCAGCTGAAATGTAGTTCTACAGAAGGATGCTGCGGATATCATGGATCGATCATGTGAGCAATGATGAGGTGTTTGAAAGGATGGAAACGAAAAGGATAGTAATACTGAGCATCAGGAAGAGATACTTGAAGTTCCTGGGACATACAATGAGGAAAGAGGGCTTGAAGAACCTGATACTAACAGGCTAGATAGAGGGGAAAAGAGACAGGGGAAAGCAGTGGATAACATATTTGAAGGGCCTGAGCAGGTGGATGACAGACCGGGAGTTGCGAGATGTTACAGGAGAAAGCGTGCTAAGAGCCACCAGGGATAGGGAGACGTGGAGAACCATGATCGCCTACGTCCTGAAAGGACAAGCACATAGAAGAAGAAGAAGAAGAAGAAGAAGAAGAAGAAGAAGAAGAAGAAGAGCCAGCACCTATATTCCTTTAAGAATAACCATTGCAGAAACCAGACCTCTTTAGCTAGGTATTTCTGGCACTTGAAGAAAACTGATAAGACCCCCATGGGTAAAATGGAAAATTTTACAAAAAAAAACATGAACATGTATCGCCGGATTCACACTCCACCCACGTCTATTGAACAGGTGAAGAGGCTCACCCCTTGTTTCCTGTTTAGGATGTGGTTCCCGGCTTTCTCTTTTCCAATCATTTTACTCTTAAGTAGCCCCATGCGCATCAGTGGCGTCACCGCCTTGCTTGGGGTGATATGATTAAAAAAAAAAAAATTTAAACAACCCATACCTTTTGTGCTTACATCAGAATTTATATATTATCAGAAGTATGAAAAATAAAGTTTTACTGAACTTTAGAAATTAAATGTCGGTGTTCTGTAAACAACTTTCAAGTTTCACCTCAGATAATTAAAATAAAGAAAAAATAATCTCATCTCTTGTCCACTTGACTGTAGTCCTTCCATCGTCCTTTCCCCATCACCTGTGTATCTTCTTTTCATTTCTCACTCTACCCTCGTAACTGTCTTCACACCGGTATTTCCGTCCTTCTTTTGCTCTCTCTTCGACACCCACTGTAACTGGCTCCTCTTTTTCTTCGCTCTACTCCTGCTTAAACTTTCACTCCTCTCTTATGTAGCCCCCTGCGCAACAGTGGCGGTACCACCTTGCTTCGGGTGCAAATTCGAACCTAGGGGGCACCAGTGATCTAAGTTCATCGGAGCAGAAGCCGTGAAAGTATTTATAGAAGAGACACAGGGAAGCCACGTCGCGCCGGTGAGAGAGAGTCTGCAGGCGGTCTGCTAAGTCGGTATCGATCACATTACAGACCCTCCGCTGTACCTTGTCTAGAAGCCCAAAGAGAATAGCAGGGGCACCCGACCAGATATGGCAACAGTATTCAATGCACGGGCGGATGGTAGATTTATAAATGTGCAGGATAGATTCAGACGGAAAAAATCTCCGGGCCCTGCACGATGCAGTGTTGATTTCTGTGTCCACACTGTTGATAAGTTAAAAGGTTATTTACTCAATGATGAGCCCTCATCTCTCATAAATAAATGTCAAATATGTGTGTATGTTTGTGTGTCTGTGGGTCTGTGTTTGCGTTTATGTGTTTCTTTTCTTCATTTTTGTTTTTCGTGCATCCGCCTTTATTCCAAAACTAGCATCATAGCCCGGCGTTGCCCGTGCAACTCAGAACATTTTAATAGTAGCAGAAGATGCCACTTTTTTATTTTACATATTTTGTTTTTGTTTGAAAAAACACTTTTTTATTAAAAAAAAAATTTCTTTTGTTTCATAATTACGGGGGAAAATATTCACATTTTTTTGTTGACCAAATGAATTTTTAAAACGTCGGAATAAAAATTAAATATAAAGGCTTATTTTTTATTTTTTTATTTTTTTAATAAAAAAAATATTTTAGTTGCGTTTGACACGTGTGATTTGATTTCAGTGACGTAATCTAGCAACCATCTTAGATCTTAGATGTTTTACGAAGCAAATGTAAACAATCGGTCCCACTGGCCAAAAAGTGCAAAAGGGAAAATTGCTGAACTTAAATTCATAAAATATATGTCGACCTGGCTTCCCTGTAGATATGTGTCCCTAGAAAGTTTGAATGGCATAGATTAAAAAATGTAGGTGTGCATAGGGAACAGTCACACACAGACTCACAGATTGCCTTTTATATAGAGAGATTATTTAAATTATGCTGATAATTTGTTGTTAAATTAAATCGGACTTCTGACTTCCTTTCATGAGAAGAGTCACAAGATGTCAGATAACTCGTCACCGAAGAGGCAAGGTTATGACTCACACGTCATTGGTTTTTGCCCAGAGCATATGATAATGAGATCTTAAATGTTTCTTCTTCTTCTTCTTCTTCTTCTTCTTCTTCTTCTTTTTTACAGTCAACATCATCACCATCATTCTCACCATCACACTCATCACCAATACCATCATCTAACGATATCACTAATGGCAAATTGAAATCTACCATCGCATAACCATCCATTCTTAAGTGTAATTTATTAGCTTAAAATAGCATTTGTTTTGCGTAACTATATTATTTTTGTTATGGATTCCGGGTGAGGAACCGCACAAAATAATGAACAACAAAAACAGATATTGAGATAGAAAAGTAGGTTATATTGAACGTAATATACAAACTTGAACGCAGGTTAGTAATCCAGGAATACTATTAGTAATAAACAGATATATACTAGTCAGGAAGTGAAGTCTTTGGAAATAGTATATCCGTGTATATTATTCTAGCTGAGTGGAGTTCAGAGCTAGTCTTATTTCTGATGCAGTGATCACAGTGTACCTTCGGTATCTCTCGGTAACTTACGGACCGGAACTGGTCAAGTTAACGGATCTCTCCATAACTCTATGGCTGCTCAGGTATCTCTCTATGGCAGGAGTATATGTATACTTAAGTCGAGTCTATTATCATAGAAAAAGGGGAGGTCCCGCAACAATTTTTATAATCATTTCAGCCCAAGCAAGTCGGGGGGGCCGACACAGGTGCGCAGAGAGATTGCAGTAAGAGAAAAAAAAAAGGTACAGGGGATGTCAAAGAAATGATAGGAGATAGATGGGAATAAAATAGATATATTTGAGGTTGCATGTCAGCATTTGGAGATTGTAGCCTTCAGAAGGATGTTGAGGATACCGTTGACCGAACATCTGAGCAACGATGATGTCTTTCAGAGGATAAAAATGAAAAGTAAACATATACTTAACATCATGAAAACACAGCTGAATTCGTGGGACATGCAATGTGGAAAGAGGGCTTGGAGAACCTGATACTAACAAGCCAGATAGAGGGAAAAAGAGACAGGGGAAAGCAGCGGATAACATATTTAAAGAACCTAATCTGGTGGATGATGAAACGAGGGTCGCATGGTGTAACAGGAGAAGGCGTGCTAAGAGCCACTAGGGATAGGGAATCGAATATTGTAATTATTTACACTATATACACTGTTGTCCTCATCTTTGTTGCCATATTATTTATAAATGGAACTTTGTCTGTGTGTGTGTGTGTGTGTGTGTGTGTGTGTGTGTGTGTGTGTGTGTGTGTCCGTTACCTATAGACTCCGAAACGGCTGAATCGATTTTCTTGACTGTTCTTAGCTAGGTTTTGTGTCGAGGTACCCCCGATAAATATCGAAAATCGATAATCAAAACAATCGGGTTATAGAAGGAGTGGTTCGATTTTAATCAAATTTGATACACTCATAGACAAAGATATAAAAAAAGATATTCAGAAGTTTCAAGGTTGCAGTTCTTACAATAGTGCAAAAAATCGATAATATATATATATATAAGGCAAGATGTTTGTGCGTGTGTCTGTTTATCTGCCTGTATGTCTGTATCTTTCTCAGCCCTTTTATTTTAGTTTTTGCTTTGGGTTTGGCTCTAAGTGGATATAGTTGTAGTTCTTAGTCTAAGCCATAATACCATTTACTCAGAGAACTTATCCTTCAAAATTCAGTTTACAACGAAAAAACTGATTTGATATCTGAGATGAGGTATTGTAATTATTTACACGGTTTACCATTGTTCGGACTGTTGTTTCGTCTTTGATATTCTCTAATGGAGGGGTTCGCAAATTTCTTAGAATCGCGACTTACTATTTATGACCATAGCTTATGGTGACCCACTCAAATTTATCTGGCAAAACATGAAAGAATATAAAAAATATTATTTATATGAACATGCGAAAATTAATTTCCTTTGTACGATAACGTATGATTAATTTGAGAGCATGACCAACACTGATTTGTTCGGCTCGTCAAAACAACATATTGCTTCATACAACAACAGCAAATAAACGTTTAATCAAAGCTATTTGTCTATATTTCTGAGATGAGTTAGTATTTACAGTATTTACATTATTCGGATTATTGTCCTCATCTTTGTTGCCATTTGTACGACGTTTAATTATAGATCATTCTATTTGTCTATATTTCTGAGATGAGGTAGTATTTACACTATTTACAATATTCGGACTATTGTCCTCATCTTTGATGCCATTTGTACGACGTTTAATTATAGATCATTCTATTTGTCTATATTTAAGATATGAGGTAGTATTTACAGTATTTACATTGTTCGGGCTGTGGTCCTCATCTTTCTTGGCATTTGTACGACTTCGGCCTTAAGGACACATGGCTCAGTGGATATAGATGTTGGTTAGTTCCTGACTTTACTCTTAGAGTTGGGAGTTCAATACCAGGCTATAGTAGTGGTGAAACAAGTAACTCGCAGGGTTAGAGGGAGATAACTCATGATTTTCAATCGAAGCTTTATACAAGGGATGAGGATGATATACCCCAGTGATTGTAATAAAAGATTCGGTTCTCAATTCCTAGCATCTGAAGAAGGCCGGAGCGAACAACAACCGAAATGTCGTACAAATGGCAACAAAGATGAGAACAATATTCCCAATAATGTAAATACTGTAATCGAAGCTAATGTTCAATTCTAGTATAATTTTCTAAGGCCCACTAATATTCTGCTACCGACCCACCAGTGGGTCGCGGCTCATAGTTTGAGAAATTCTTCACTAGATTAATACTAGAAACCGGCCATTGTACTAGCATCGTTAGGGATGGTATGAATATACACATTCTATTTGGGGACAGGAGTGAGCTTTAGCCCCAGTTGAAGTTCCAGGCAAGACGCTTCTTTGATTATACAGTAAAATATTTGTTGTGAGAAATAAGTACCTTTTTATAATCATTGTAGAGGATGAGCATCATTGTAAAAACTGTAGCTTGAGTGGCTTCCGGGCCTTGTACAAGGAGACAATCGTTGTAAAAACCCTAGTTCAAGTGACTCCCGGGCCTTGTACAAGGAGAGCATCATAGTAAAAACCCTAGTTCGAATGGCTCCCGGGCCTTGTACAAGGAGAGCATCATAGTGAAAAGCCTTGTTCGAGTGGCTCCTGAGCTTTGTACAAGGAGAGCATCATTATAATAGCCTGAAAAACTAACAGTTCTGTCTGCGATGAAAGTCTTAGCTGTTGAAAACTAAAGAATATAGCGCATCAGAAGATCTGTCATGAAAATAGCGATAGAGTTGTGACAGACTGGCAACGCATTGTCAGTTGGAAAGGAGTTCGCGAGTGAAAAATAATTTATCACCCACAAGGCCGGGTGATTGCTTTCGACTTCTGTCAAGGTTCGACTGTGAAGACTGGACAATAACAAACCCACCTATGGCAGCGCTACTCCATTCTTCGTTTGATCTGAGTTTTGTAAAGAAAGAACATGACAGTAAGAGTTAGACATTTTATGGAGTGATACAAAGAAATTTTATTTAAATTAGATATAAGTACAAAAATTTAAATACCTTGGAAGTGTTCTAACAGGAGATGGAAAGTGCGACACAGAGATCCGAAGGCGAATTGGCATGGCAAAGGACGCGTTCCAGAAGCTGAGTGAAGTACTAACACACTGGAAAATTTCACTAAACTATCGCCCGGTTCACACTCCACCCACGTCTATTGAACAGGTTAAGAGGCTCATCCCTTGTTCCCTGTTTAGGATGTGGTTTCCGGCTTTATCTTTTCCGATCTCACTTTGGTTTCTTTTTTTTTTTTTTTTCAATTGGAGTAGATAGATCTATCTATCGCCCGGTTCACACTCCACCCACGTCTATTGAACAGGTGAAGAGGCTCATCCCTTGTTTCCTGTTTAGGGTGTGGTTTCCGTTTTTTCTCTTTTCCAATCTTTTCACTCTTACGTAGCCCCCTGCGCATCAGTGGCGTTTTTGCCTTGCTTGGGGTGATATGATTAAAAAAAAAAAAACTAGAAACAAAGAAAAGAGTGATAGATTGCTATGTGATGTCAGTTCTTCAATACGGCAGTGAATGCTGGCCAATATCATCGAAAATGAGGACAAAACTGGAAGCAGCGGAAATGTGGTTCTACAGAAGGATGCTGCGGATACCGTGGATCGAGCATGCAAGCAACGATGAGGTATTGGAAAGAATGGCAACAAAAAGGAAATTAATACTGAGCATCAGGAAGAGACACCTGAAGTTCCTGGAATATGAAATGAGGAAGGAGGGCTTGGAGAACCTGATACTGACTGGCCAGATAGAAGGAAAAAGAGACAGAGGAAGGCAGAGGATAACATATTTGCAGGGCCTGATCAGGTGGATGACGGAATGGGGGTTGCGAGGTTTAACAGGAGCAAACATACTAAGAGCCGCAAGGGATAGGGAGACGTGGAGAGCCATGATCGCCTACGTCCTGAAGAGACAGGCACAAAGAAGAAGAAGAAGAAGAAGAAGATATCAATAATTCGCTCTTTGTTCGAGCGTATTTTTTATGTCTCAAATAAAACCTCTACTAAAGATTACAAAACCAAGAACTGATCAGATGGACAGGCTTCTTTTGCTCTATAACAAACCTGTTTCATCACACACAAGGCCGAGTAATGGCTTTTGACTTCTGTCAAAGCTCGAGACTAGAAGTCCTACCAGGTTTCTTCAATGGCGGCCACATTTTTAACAATATAAGATAAGCAGATGATACAGTGCTGATAACAGACACGGAAAGGAAACTAGAAGATCTCCTACAGAAGGTAGCGAAAGAAAGCAAGAAGAAGACTAAACGCAAACAACAAGAAAACTGAATGCATGGTCATCAGCAAAAGAGATCCAAAATGCCCACTACATTTCGGGGAATACTAAAATCAAGCAGATATAGACATCTGAATACCTGTTAAGTGTTCTAAGAGAACGGAAAGTGCGTATTGGCATCGGCCAAGGAGGCATTTCAAAAGCTGAGTAGAGTATTGAGAGACAGGAAAATTTTATTAGAAACAAAGAAAAAAGTACTAGATTATGTGATACCTGTCTTCCTATATAGCGAATATTGGACAATCTCTTCAGAGATGAAGGAAAGATTCGAAGTAGCAGAAATGTGGTTCTACAGAAGGATGCTGAGGATACTATGGACGGAACATGTGAGCAACGACGTGGTTTTGGAAAGAATAGAAATTTTAAAAAAACTGATATTTAATACCAGGAAGATGTCATGACGGGGCTTCAAATTGACGTTAATCCTTAAGGAGACAATATTATTAATTTTTTCTAGGTGTAATAATGAAAAATAGTTTTAAAAAAAAACATTAAATATGGAAACTAACGCGTAATAGACACAGAAAGAAAACTACAAGACTTTCAACAGAAGGTAGCGAAGGAAAGCGAGAAGAAAGGACTAAACACAAACAACAAGAAAACTGAATGCATGGTCATCAGCAAAAAGAGATCCAAAATGCCAACGACATTTCGGGGATGTGCGTTGTGGCGCAGTGGATATATGTTCGGAATGAGAAATCGGTGGGCCGAGTTCGAATTCCAGTTGAATTCCTTGCATTCACTTACGCACAAATACCCTTTGAAAAGGTATTAATCCTTCTCTTCCCTCCAGGAATAAATTAAATAACACGACAGACTGGGTTCTATAGCCTTGGCTGGCAACCAGTCTACTGCAGAATAATCTTCTGCCCAGTCAGTCATGAGGTTTCAGAAATGATGGAAACGAAAAGGAAGAGATAGCTAAAGTCCCTGGGACATGCAATGAGGAAAGAGGACTTGGAGAACCTGATACTAACAGGCTAGATAGAGGGAAGAGAGATAGGGAAAGCAATGGATAACATATTTGAAGGACCTAATCAGTTGAATGATGGCACGAGGGTTGCATGGTGTAACAGGAGAAGGCGTGTTAAGAGCCACCAGGGATAGGGAGACGTGGAAAGCCATGATCGCCTACGTCCTGAAAGGACAGGGCACATAGAAGAAGAAAAAGAAGTAGAAGAAAAAGAAGAAGAATGAAAATCGTTAAATAAAGACTAATTATGGAAACTAACGCGTAGTAGACACAGAAAGAAAACTACAAGATTTCCTACAGAAGGTAGCGAAGAAAAGCGAGAAGAAAGGACTAAACACAAACAAGAAAACTTAGTGCATGGTCATCAGTAAAAAAAAAAAAGAAAAAAAGCCCACTACATTTCGGGGATACTAAAATCAAGCCGGTATAGACATCTGAATACCTGCGAAGGGTTCTAAGATGTGGAGGGCATTGAACACCGCCGTTCCGAAGGGCAACGACACATAAAAAAAAGAAAAAAGAAGACAAGGCTTGACTGTGAAGACTGGACAACACCAGCTCCCCTATGGCAGCAGTACTCCATTCTTCGTTTGATCTGCCTTGTAAATAAAGAACATGTCAGTAACAATTAGGCATTTATATTATGGAACTGTGTGTGTGTGTGTGTGTGTGTGTGTGTGTGTGTGTGTGTGTGTGTGTGTGTGTGTGTTACCTATAGACTCCCAAACGGCTGAACCGATTTTCTTGAAAATTTTTGCACAGTTGTACTATAAGCGTCTGCGAGTGTTCTTAGCTAGGTTTTGTGTTGAGGTACCCCCGATAAATATCGAAAATCGATGATCAAAAAAATCGGGCTATAGAAGGAGTGGTCCGATTTTAATCAAATTTGATACACTCATAGACAAAGACGTAATAAACGATATTCAGAAGTTTCAAGGTTGCAGTTCTTACAATAGTGCAGAAAATCGATAATATATATAAAGCAAGATGTTTGTGTGTGTGGCTGTTTATCTGTCTGTATGGCCTTTATACAAATCCACAATTTTTATCCAATTCTCACCAAATTTCACACAAATATTTTTTAGGCTGAGTCTGAGCTCCAGGACTATGGATTAGTTTTAAAGCTTTCATTACACCCGAGCAACTCCGGGCTATACTGCTAGTGAAATAATACAAGGAAATTTTATATCAGTTTAATATAGGAATAATTATCTCTTTGTTCTAGTATTTTCTTATATGTTTCCACATGGCGCTATACAATCGTCCCATAAAATATATATTAAAGATAACAATGCAAAGAACTAATCAAATAGACAGGTTTCGTTTGCTTTATAAAAAAAACTTTTCTCCCGACAATACCTAACAATGTGATACTACAAAACATTCAATAAAAATGTGTGATAAATTTTGATCTACAAATCGTGTTTGTTATATGGTTAACTAGCATCGTAGCCCGGCGTTGCCCGGGCAACTCAGAACGTTTTAGTAGTAGGAGAAGATGCCAATGAGAGGAGTAGATGGAAATCATTTATTGAAAGTTGGAAAGGAGAGCTGAGGCTGTTAGTAACCATTTTCAGAATTAAGAAGGAAGGCATTGAAGGCATGTTGCTGTTATATTTGAACGGAGTATGAAGTGCTAAATTACTTGGAACGCAATGTTTACAATGTTTGACACGTGTGATTTGATTTCTGTGACGTAATTCAGCAACCATCTCAGATCTTAGATGTTTTGCGGAAATAAAATGTCGGAATAAAAACTAAATATAAAGGCTCTTTTTTTTTTTAATAAAAAAAAATATTTTAGTCGCGTTTGACACGTGTGATTTGATTTCTGTGATGTAATTCAGCAACCATCTTAGATCTTAGATGTTTTACGGAAATAAAATGTCGGAATAAAAACTAAATATAAAGGCTCTTTTTTTTTAATAAAAAAAATATTTTAGTCGTGTTTGACACGTGTGATTTGATTTCTGTGACGTAATTCAGCAACCATCTCAGATCTTAGATGTTTTACGGAAATAAAATGTCGGAATAAAAACTAAATATAAAGGCTCATTTTTTTTAATAAAAAAAAATATTTTAGTCGCGTTTGACACGTGTGATTTGATTTCTGTGATGTAATTCAGCAACCATCTTAGATCTTAGATGTTTTACGGGCCAAATGCAAACAATCGGCCCCCTTAGCCAAAAATTGCTGAAGGGAAAATTGCTGAACTTAAAACTCAAAAAGTATGTGTCAACCTGGCTTCCCTGTAGATATGTGTCCCTAGAAAGTTTGAATGGCGTAGCTTAAAAAATGTAGGCGTGCATAGGGAACAGTCACACACAGACTCACAGATTGCCTTTTATATATATATACTAACATCATAGCCCGGCGTTGCCCGTGCAACTCAGAACATTTTAATTTCTTCAGCGGATGAGACAAATACGTTTAAATTCGCTGCAGACACTTCAAATGTAATCTATATATATAAAAGGCAATCTCTGAGTCTGTGTGTGACTGTTCCCTATGCACGCCTACATTTTTTAATATTTCTTTTGTTTCAAAATTACAGGGAAAAATATTCACATTATTTTGTTGACCAAATGAATTTTTAAAACGTCGGAATAAAACTTAAATATAAATGCTCATTTTTTTTTAATAAAAAAATATTTTAGTCGCATTTGACGCATGTGATTTGATTTCTGCGACGTAATCTAGCAACCATCTTAGATCTTAGATGTTTTACGGAGCAAATGTAAGCAATATGCGCCATTGGCCAAAAATTGCGAAAGCGAAAATTGCTGAACTTAAACTCAAAAAGTATGTGTCGACCTGGCTTCCCTGTAGATATGTGTCCCTAGAAAGTTTGAATGGCGTAGCTTAAAAAATGTAGGCGTGCATAGGGAACAGTCACACACAGACTCACAGATTGCCTTTTATATATATAGATTAATTTTTGACTGCAAACATGAATAAAAAGACAATTAATAACCTAAAAGACTGCTTAATTACTTTTTAACTCTGTCAAGGCTGAACAGTGGAAACTGGACAAAACCAACCCAGATATGATAGCGGTACTGTATTCTTTTTTTGAATTCATTTTAGTTTACGTGTCTTGGTACAGGTAAAGAAATGTCGGGTATTCGAAAAAAAAGAAAATAAGAAAAGGTTGTGCACGTGCGACCTACTATTCGATTTTCCTCCGTGCTAAATGTTTAGATTTCAATTTTTTTTTTTTTTTTTTTTTTTTTTTTTGGCGAATTCGGACGAAGTGCAAAGGACATTCGAAGAAACGATGTTCTCTCTCACTCGGCTACTCGTCCTAATTTCTTTAAAGTACCTTTTATTCGATGAAGTACCTTCTTTGATGTCATACTGATTATCTTTCAACAATTTATCTCTGAAAACCTCGAGTTCGCACGTATACCACCACAAAATAAATTTTCTTTAGAAAGATTTGATGTCACCTAAAGGAAAATTCCTGAAAACATTTCATATTCTCTCTCTCTCTCTCTCTCTCTCTCTCTCTCTCTCTCTCTCTCTCTCTCTCTATCTATCTATCTATCTATCTATCTATCTAACTCTACCTTGTTCTCTCGCTCTATCTCTCTATTTATCTCTTGCTATGGTTCTCTCTCTCTCTCTCTCTCTCGTTTTCTCTCTCTCTTTCTCGCTCACTCTCTCTCTCTCTCTCTCTCTCTCTCTCTCTCACACACACACACACACACACTTACAACCCACTATCTACTTCCTTTGTTTATCTATCTATCTATCTATCTATCTATCTATCTATTCTCTCTCTCACTTGCTCTGGTTCTCTCTTACTCTTTCTCTCTCTCTCTCTCTCTCTCTCTCTCTCTCTCTCTCTTGCACACACTCACAACTCACTATATACTTTCTTTATCTATCTATCTATCTATCTATCTACGTCTGTTGCTATCTATTGATATATTCTCTCTCTCTCTCTCTCTCTTACAAACACTCACAACTCACTCACTCACTATATACTTTCTTTATCTATCTATCTATCTATCTATCTATCTATCTATCTATCCACTTCTATCTCAGACTATTCACATACACTACTGGCCATACTCATTAGGCCAACCCCAGTCTTTTAAAAGAAATTATGTATTTCATACTATTTTTAGTATTGATTGCTAAGTGGATAATTCTAAATGAAAATAGAATACTTATTTTGTTATTAGTATTTGCAAACTTTTACAAGGCAAGGATGCAAATACGAACTCGTCCGAATCACCCTAAATTTTTTTCATTCTTTCATTGATGAAACTGCAACATAGGTAATTAGTATTAAACCCATTTGATGCACATGTTATTGTGCAGTATTAACAAAAAAAACATTATATTTTCAATTACAATTATTCATATTATGTGTGTGTCCGTTACCTATAGACTCCGAAACGGCTGAACCGATTTTCTTGAAAATTTACACAGTTGTACTATAAGCGTCTGCGAGTGTTCTTAGCTAGATTTTGTGTCGAGGTACCCCCGATAAATATCGAAAATCGTTAATAGAAAAAAATCGGGTTATAGAAGGAGTGGGCCAATTTTAATCAAATTTGATACACTCACAGACGAAGACATAAGAAATGATATTCAGAAGTTTCAAGGTTGCAGTTCTTACACTATTGCAGAAAATCGATAATATATATATATATATATATATATATATATATATATATATATATATATAAAAGACAAGATATTGGGTCTGATCAAAATCAAAATCAGTTTTTCAGCCCTTTTATTTTAGTTTTTGCTTCGGGTTTGGCTCTAAGTAGGGATAATTGTAGTTCTTAGTCTCAGTCATGATACCATTTACTCAGAGGACTTATTTAACCTTCAAAATTCAGTTTACAACGAAAAAAAACTTATTTGATATCGATACCATGAAATCAAAATTTGACTTACATCCATTCATTTTTCTTTCAGTCTACGGTTTCGCTTTAACTAGAAACAACTATTGCTTTTTAGTCTTTCGTGCCAACGTCCAATGAGTCTGAGTTCCAGGACTATGAATTAGTTTTAAAGTTTTCATTACACCTGAGCAACGCAGGGCTATACTGCTAGTATATATATATAGTTTCATAACTTTGATTTAATAATAAATCACTATTAAAAAAATCAATAATTTTCATTTTCTTTTGCAGAGGAATCATGGTTTGTTTGCCGATCTCGTGATTCTTGCGTGTCTGAGAATTTTCCATTTAAATTTAGGTGTTTTATTCACCTCTTTTAATTTCCAAAAATGTTTAGAAATCGATGTCATATTTCGTTTGTCGGTATCAGTAAAGGATGAATGATGATTATAGAAACGTTTTTAAATTGATTCATTTCAATACCAATATAAATTTTAGTGACCGTTGTATTTTATCATATACACAAGGGATTTTGTTATACGCTTGTCAGAAAATTTTCTGTTGGTCAAAAATTCCAGTTAGGCGTTCGTAAAAATACCTGTTTGTACGTTTGAAATACGTTGGAAAATCAGTTATTATAAATCGCCTGCAAATACCGAAAGGTTGAAACCTAGGTTGTGGAAATAACCCATTTCCAAGTATATAAACATATATATATATATATATATATATATATATATATATATATATATATATATATATTAAAAAAGGATTAATTCAAAGATGTTGAATGGCTATTTCGATATGAAGATCCCCACGTGGGATAACACATCACATCAGCAACAGAAAAATCCTTTCTGAAAGGATTTTTCTGTTGCTGAGGTGATGTGTTATCCCCCGTGGGGATCTTCATATCGAAATAGCCATTCAACATCTTTGAATTAATCCTTTTTTAATATATATTTGCTCTGTAATATTTTATTACATGGAGCTCTCTTCCTGTATCAGTTTTTAATATTAAAATAAAATTTTTAATATTAATTAGGATCGAGTTTTTAGAATTTACCTTCCTGCTTTTTTCCCTTGGATTGAAGTATCTGAATTAAAATATATATATATATATATATATATATATATATATATATCGTTGTTAACCTTTATCCTTCCCCCTTTACCCCAGGGCCTTCGCCATTTGGAACAAAACAATATCGCTGACGTGACGTGGAATCTCTGTTAGAGATCCCATGTCGAAATGTGCATCCGACACCTTTGAATTTTGAAAATTTTCTCTAATATATATATATATATATATATATATATATATAAACAGTAGCTACTCTGGCATGTACGCATCGCTCATTCAGTAATGGATTAGAGCACTCTGGCTATTGGGCGGGTATAATGCCAATATACACGTTAAAAAGTCTGCCTTCTTCTACCGAACGCCCATAGCCCAGAGTTAGAATCGCCGACTGACGCCAATTCGGTCGGGTTTCAATCCTGGGTTAAAAGCAATCGGAGTCTAACCGTACTGATGAGCTGTGATACAGCGAAACACATCTGTCTGCGGATGACTATATATATATATATATACATATATATATATATATATATAGAGAGAGAGAGAGGGGGGTGCGCGAGATAAATTTTCGTCTACATTACGCAAAAAAATGACACTGTCATTTCATTTTTGTAAATAAATGATAACTTGAAGCAACGGAAATGTGGTTCTACTGAAGGATGCTGAGGATACTATGGACCATACATGTGAGCAACGACGAGGTTTTTGGAAAGGATGAAAACGAAAATGGAATTAATAGTTAACATCAGGAAAAAACAGCTGAAGTTCTTGCGACATTTAATGAGGAGGGAGGGCTTAGAGAATCTGATACTCACAGGTCAGATCGAGGGGGGAAAAAGGGGGAAAGCAATGTTAACATACTGCAAATGGATGGCTGAGCAGGGTTTAGGCGGGGATAACAGGTGAAAACTTGCTCAGAGCCACTAGGGATCGGGAGATGTGGAAGGCTATGATTGCCTACGTCCTGAAAGGACACGGGACATAGAAAAAGAAGATGACTATAAATTGTTTGTCAGGATCAATACCTGTTATCTACTGGCGAATTATATTTTTAATAGATTTAGCAAGTTCAATGCTCACTGGATGTACCTTCATCATCAGTCTGCGGCCTCAGCCAAGATTCAAAATCTTGTCAGTAGCTGAATACTTGATGCTTTGCTAGAGCTACCAAAGGTGTTTTTATCGTGACACCATCACTAAATGGGCTGCCTACCCAACAAGAGAGGCCCATTCACCCTCATTGAGAGAAGGATATCCTGCGCCAGTTTCCCAACCTGGTATTTTTTACAACCATGTACCATACTCTTACCAGGATGTGCGTTGTGGTACAGTGGATATCGGCTCGGCAACGAGAAACCGGGGAGCCGAGTTCGAATTCCAGTTGAATCCATTGTATTCATTTACGCGCAAATACCCTTGGGAAAGGTATTAATCCGTCTCTTCCTTCCAGTTATGGGTTAAATAGCAGGACAGATTGGGTTCTATAGCCTTGGTCGGCAGCCAGTCTACCGCAGAAAGCAATGGCAACCTACTGCGGGATAATCTTCTGCCCAGTCAGTCATGTCTCAAAAAGAGACATGATCGCCCAAGCGTGTATCATGTATGGCACTTAACTGACTGAATATAACAGTTGAAAACATGATTAATACTTCTACTGGGCATAAAGTGGGGTGTCAGTTTTATATTGTTATAAAGTAATAAACTGATCCCCCACTATTTACTACTTAATAATATAATACATCTCTTCCTTCTCTAGCTATGAGTCAAATAACAGGACAGATTGGGTTTTATAGCCTTGGCTGGCAACCAGTCTACCGCAGAAACCAATGGCAACCTACTATGGAATAATCTTCTGCCCAGTCAGTGATGTCTCTTTCGACACATGATCGCCCAAGCGTGTTTCACGTATGGTACTTAACTGAATGAAGTAAGAACTGCAAAAACAGGATCACACGAACTTGGATTCAATTTCTCTGTTGTGTAGAAACATGACCGACCTTCTCTATACAAATAGCTGAACAAAGACTCGTCGATTCACTATGAGTGGAACGTCCGCTCACAGGAACAGGAGTCACAAAGCAGTCGCAAAGTGGGCCGCCCGCATTACCAAAATAGCTATTACCTCCGCGTAAAGCGAGGGTATTGTATTTGTCTGTTTTGTTGGATTGTTTGTCTGTCCGTGGTCAAGATATCTCAAGGCCCGCTGTTCTACCACTTTTCACCAGTCAGTTAAGTGTTATATGGGCAATCATGTCTCTTTCGATCCGGGAAGAAAATTTTTTCCGCAATTCTATCTATGGTAGATTTGTTCCCAAACAAAGCTACAGAATCCTATATGA